>NW_004624740.1:31346246-31377848 GCF_000247695.1 Heterocephalus glaber | reverse complement strand
AATGCAAGGAGAAAAACTATAATAATATTCAAATCCCTGTCCTTTTTTTTTTTTTTTTAACATAAACAAAGGTCAGAGAAAATGGCAGAGTAAACAATCCAGGTATGAAACGGTGACACAGTTCCAGAGGCTGGGAAGCGCTGGGCTGCTGGGCTCAGCGAACAGACAGGAGCTCAGGGAGGTGCACAGCGAGTGGAAGGAGAGGCTGTGCACAGGAAGACCACCCCGAGTCCGGCTGGGGCCCTTTCCACACGGAAGTCCACACTCGCGAGCCCAAACCGGAAGAGTCTGGTGGGGAAGACGCTCAGCACCCCTCAAGTCGCACTGCTCTGCTGGAAAAGGCTTGCTGGATTGGGTGAAAATGGGTCTTGCTATCACCCCTCCGCACCCCACCTTCACTCTGTCCCAGGACCTGTGACGCCCAGGTCCAAATCCCCAGCAGCAGCCAGAAGTCCTCATCCAAGAGACAGGATCTGCACGCTCACAGCTCGCTGTGGGGCAGCGACCTGGCAACACGCTGTACTGAAGCCTCACCCCTGCCAGGTGCCGCCACCCACAGAGCTGGCATCAGCTTTGTAGCCACAACCGATAGTGACATCCAGGCATCACACACAGCCGCACAAAAGGCTTAGCATAGAAGCAGAGAACAGGCTGGGCACAGTGCCACAACCGTGTCACCCCAGCACTCTGGAAGGCTGAGGCAGGAGAATCATGAGCTCAAGGCAGCCTGGCCAACTAACTATGTGTGAGACTCTCTCAACATTTTAAAAAGGACTGCATTGTAGCTCAGTGGCACAGTGCCTGCCTTTGCATGAGGCCCTGAGTTCAATTCCTAGTACTTCACCAAACAGCACACAAAACCTCTGAATTGCTAGGATATCAACTCATTGTCCTGAAATTTAATAAAGGGAAAAAAATCAAGCATTTATCTCCCTTTTCCTGTATGGACCTGTATTTCAGAGTATTCAAACAACTGATGAAGTGAAGCTCTTTTTCAAATAAAGTTCACAGCCAATAAAGGCTGCGGATAAGTGAAATAATAGAGTTTGGAGATCACCATGGTACTGGCCTGGCGAGATACTGGACGGACGTCAGCAATGGCCATCATGGGCTGCTAGAAGAAGGCTTGTGGAAAACCTAATAGAAGGGCCCTGCCACCACCCCAGGAGCCCACTGAAACCCCAGGAGCCCAAACATGTGTGATGCGATGTCACAGGAAGGACCCAGAACCACCCGAGTCACATGGACCCTCTAACTGCCACTGGCATGGAAGTGTGGCAGGAAAGGACACGTTAAACACCATGAAAAGGATGTAGTCAAAACAAGATACCTGACCTATTCTGCAAGGACAAATGACCATGAAAAAAAGAGGAAGGTAACCCGAGTGTGGTGTCGCACACCTGTCATCCCAGCACCCTGGGAGGCTGAGGCAGGAGGATTCCAAGTTCAAGCCCAGCCTGGGCAGCCTAGTGACTTAGTGAGACCTGTCTCAAAATTTAAAAATTTTACAAAGGGCTGGAGATGTAGCTCTTCTCGAAGGCTCCAGGTTCAATCCCCAGCACTACAAAAACAAGAGGGGAGCTGAGGTGAACAGATAAACAGCTGTATAACATCTCATCCCATAGCCATATACTTTTAAAAGTTTGTTTTCCTAAAGTCATGGTTACTGTCTGCTTTTCACATACATGCAGTACTGTTCAATGTCTTAAAGTACTCTGTCATTAGTATTTGACTCTTTCAGCTTCATCAAGTACAGATTAAAAGGATCCTGGAACACAGACCACTGATAGTATGAGAACGCTGTATAAACAAGATGTCACTGCTTTCCAGGGCAGATGTAGCTCAGTGGGACAGCATTTGCCCCGTCCTCGGGGCTCTAGGTTCCCACTGCCAGAAGAACCAATAATAATAAAAAAAGGCACTCATGCCCTCCTCTACCTCTCAGTGGCCAGGTCTGCAGCAGAACATACACTGGAGTAAAGCTGTCGCTAGCCCCCAATTTGCCGACACATTGGCCAGGCGGCCCCTCTTTCTGTGCCTCCCGTTATCACAGACCATTTGCATCACTCTCTGCCAAAGGCAACTCCATTAAACATTCAATTAGGAAAATTCATCCCAGGTTGGGCGTGGTGGCACATGAATGTAATCCTAGCTACTCAGGAGGCTGAGGCAGGAGGATTGCAAGTTTGAGGCCAGCCTGAGCAGCTTAGTGGGAGACTGTTTCAAACTTTTTAAAAGGATCTAGGGATGTAGCTCAGGGGTGCAGCACCTGCCTAGCGGGCACAGGGTCCTGGGTCCCATCCCAGAACTGGCCCCCCGATTCACCCTTGATCTTCACCTCACTATTTACATATTATAGTTCCATTATCTTGGTTTTCTTTAATATAAAGATGCTTGTAAATATAAAGCCAGTACCAAACCCAAGTGGCATTGAACTTACTTTCAGCATCCACAGGAAGTGTCTCGTCTTCATTGTAAGCTCACCAGGAGGAGCTGGGCTCGGTCTGCAGTAAGCTGTGTAAATCTCCCAGCACTTATCAATATAATTCATCATATAGAGCGTCTCCTCCCCGTCACTGAATAAATTGCCTGAAAATACAACATTCAAAACTGATTACAAAATTCAATTTTGAAACATTACAGTGAACATTACCCCCATTACTTTTGTATTTACCTTTTACCTGGAAGGCGTTTGGACGAATGTTTTCAGTCATCAGTTTTGTAAAACACAGAAAGAGTGATGGGCTTCGATTTCTGTTAAAAAAGACATCACAGTTATTCCTCCTGGGAGCTGGAACTTAAGTTCCCTCTTTTGGAGTGTGGACTAGAACTTAATAACCAGACTGTAACAGACAGCGTAGAGAAAGAAGACACCGTGAGCTGCCAGTAGAAACCCTGCCTGGCCCCGTTCTGATCTTTGAGTAGGGCTAAGCCCTAACACAATATCCGACCTTGTGTACAGCCCGGGTGATGGGGGCCCATCCACCAGCATGGTAGTCTTCCCCCAAACTCACAACCTCAGTAGAGTCATGAGACAGCATCACAACACTGAAATACAGGAAGTTTCACAAAATAACTCGCCAGGATTAAGTGTCAAGGTCACGGGAGACAAAGCCTGAGACATGATCACAGATTAGAAGAGCCTTATGAGGGCATGACTATTCAATGTAAGGTAGCATCCCAGACTTGATCCTAGGACAGAAAGGGGACAGTGGGGAAACTGGAGAAATCTTTTAAAAGCCTGTAACAGTAATATCACAGTAACATTAATTTCTTGCTTTTGATGGGTGTACTGTGTTGTGTAAGACATAAACATTAGGGGAATTTGGGTGAAAGGTATATAGGAACTCTGGATAGTAACTCTGTAAACCTAAAAAAATAAAATATTTTGTGGGGGAGAAAAGGTATCATGGGCTGAGGATTTAGCCCAGTGGCACTGCACCTGCCTTGCAAGTGCAAAGTCCCAAGTTCGGTCCCCAGTACCAAAAAAAGGTATCATGTTTGCTTTGAGGCAGGAAATTCTGACCTAAGAAATAAGAGTTGACCGTGCCTCCTTCTGACTAAATTTCCAGTATCTCTACGCCACATTAAAATGGCTCAGACATGGAGGGTGTTGAGTTGCACTATAATATCAAGCAAGATCCAGAGTTCGATCCCCAGTACCAAAAAAGACATCTTAGGGCTTTTTGGCTAAAATTTGGGGGAAGTTTTACTTCTAGAACTTGATTTCGAGGCCATATGGGGACAACAGCGAGCACTGAAGAAAAGAGGATGAATGGCCGTGAGGTGCTCCCAGGGACCTCGGTACCAGGCACTTACTGATATTCTTCATGATGAATGTGGTAAGCCAACTGCAGGAGATAACTCAGGAATGTTCTCAGAAGAATTGTTCTAAATGGAGAATGAATTTCTTCAACTGGTATGTCATTACTGGCTAAAATGAGAAAATTGGAGAGCATGCATTATATTTCCAGCAGCACCTACTGCATTTGCTCCTGGTGTACAGCGCAAAGAACTGACTACGATGGAGTCCTCGCTCTCTCAAGAGTGCTCAGAGCATCCAACCCGAAATTAAGAACCACAGGAAGCCTTCTGTCTGGTCTCCTTATAAGACACTTATAATTTACTTTGTCCCAATGGCTTTCAAAGTCATCTGAACCAAAGTTTAATGCTGCTAATTGTAAATGGATTTAACACATTCCCTTAAAACACATTCGGCTTAAAACTATGGTGGTCCATGGGGCTGGGGATTTAGCTCAGTGGTTCCGCCGTCTGCCTCGCAATCGCAAGGACCCAAGTTCGATCCCCAGTACCAAAAAAACAAAAAACAAAACAAAAAAAGCAACGGTGGTACATGCATGATTGTGCCATCCGGTGGCTCGTACCATTGGTAGTTCAAATGGATCTGATCACTTTTATTGATCTTTTTACTAATAAAATTAATAAAAGTTTATAAATGGACCAAATCTAGGTAAGTTGCCTAAATTTGAATAATTACTGCCCAAATACAAATATTAACAGTATTCATACCAATTAAAAATTACAGTAATGAACAAATGTATTAAATTAAATCAGAGCTGCCCAGTAGACATATGAATTATGGCCCTGTCATGAACATGTTAAAAATGTTTTACTAATATCTTTTAAAAATTAATTGTATTGGTACATTTTAGATACATACAGTGAGCACATTAATGTTTTATTTTTTGAGAAGATAATTTGAGGCTTTCAGTCCTGCCTCTCAGAATTCAGCTGAAAGGATGAATTCAAGGTTGTTAGATTTATCTCATGGACTTTCTGACTTGAAATCTTAAGACTGCCTGTAATGGTTGAGATCTAAAATCTCCCCTAGAAAGCTCATGTATTCAGAAGTGGGGATTTTGGAAAGTGACTGGATCATAGGGGCTCTACACTCATCAGTGGATGTGTTCATTGCTAAATGTGTGGTTAGGAGAGGTGTATCACTGGGGGTGTGCTTTGGGAAGGTATATTCTCCTCCCTTCTCTCTCTGCTTCCTGGACACCTTGCCCTTCCACCATGATGTTCCTGCCTTGGAGCTAGCTGACCATGGACTAACTGGCCTGAATCATGAGCCAAATTAAACCTCTCCTCCTTTAAGTTGTAGGTGTTAGGTATTGTGTCCAGCAACAGGAAGACTACTACACTACTTAAAGCCTTTTCTAGACTATTCCAAGCACTCCCTCATCCTCCTTGACCTGACAGTTTCATGCTTTTCCACTATAGATAGGGGTCAGGCACACTTTTCTGTAAGGAACCTGAGGGCCAGGGATTTAGCTCAGTGGTGCCGGCGCCTGCCTTGCAAGCAAAAGGTCCCGAGTTCAACCCCTGGTACCAAGAAAAAAAACAAAAAAGTCTTTGTAAGGAACCTGAGAGTAAATAAATGAGGCTTTATGGTCCAGACTACCTCAACGACTACTCAGCTCTGTAGCGTAGGACAAAAGCAGCCCCAGGCAGAAGATGGACATAGAGATCACTGTGTTCCAGGGAGGCTTAGTCAGGAGAACAGCCGGCGGGTGGGGCTGGCCACAGGCCATACTTTGCTGACCCTTTTATTGATGGCTTGTACTGTTGGCTATTATTGCACAAGGTCACCTTTGCAAGTATGGTATAAGCATGGAAACCAAGGCCACACATCAACTTCTGGAATGCCTCTCCTGACCTGTGCATTCCTTACTTGGCCGACTTTTTTTTCTGCAGTGCTGCGAGTCAAACCCCTAGTCAAACCTCATGTTAGACAAGCGCTCTGCCACTGAGCCACATACCCAGCCCTCCCAATATCTCCTAACTCATTCCTAGGACATCATGGCATGCTAATGATCCTCTAGTCCGAAAGAAGTGACAGACCTGGAATACTCACCACTTAACATCCTGTCCATATCAGCAAGAGTTATATTGTGGTGATGAAATTTGCAGTCTTTCAGAAATCTCCAGAACTGAAGCTTTGTCATAAGGAAGGTATTGTCCAGAGAGTGGTCACATCCAAGGCTGCTGTAGAAGCTATAAATTCTTCTTAGTTCTGTAATGCTTCTTAAGAGAGCATATTCTACCTGAAGGGAAGGAAGCCATGCACATCTTATCTTGCCTTGTGATAATAAAAGACACAGTGCCTGCTTTCTAGACTAAATGAGGATGGCACTGTAAACAGCGCTATGTACCTCTACCTCTCCATGAGTATCATCCTGCCTGCTCACTTCCACTCAATAAAATGCAATTTCTGACTAATAGTAACAAAATATATTGTTTTCTGGAAAACTGAGTTACTGTCATATTGCTATGTGATCATATCCCGTCTCAATGGCAGCAATACAATTCTGTTACCTACAGATCAGTACCTCGTGAGTCCATAGATGCAAAAGTCCCCAACAAAATAAACTGAATGCAGCAATATACAAAAAGAACAGGACATCAAGACCAAGTATATCCTCCTGCCTCAGCCTTCCAGAGTGCTGGGATTATAAGTAAATACTACCAAGTGGATTCAATTACAAGGCTGGTTTCACCACTTGAAAAATCAAGGTAATTCACCACATTGGTAGACTAAAAAAGAAAAACCACATGATCATACCAAGTGATGCATCTGACAGAAGTTAACATCTATTTATGATACGCACCCCCAGCAAATTAGGAATAGAAAGGAACCCTTAACCTGATAAATGGCTTGTACAAAAACACAGCTAACAGCATATTAAGGCTGGAGGTGTAAAGTAAGCAATGTTCACACTGACTGTGCTATTAACCTGTCTGGCCCTGGGTCCCACGTGCCCTCACACTGCCCTAAACTCCCATCCATGCCACCTGACAGCCTGTGTGGGGTCCCCTTCTACTCCAGGTGTCTGTGTCTCAACACTCTTCAGTATCCAGAGTGTGAAGAACAGCATATGGGGTCCCAAGGAGCTCAAAGAGCCTCCCTGTGTGGTGGCATCAGGCACATTACACTCAGCATTACCTCCTGCCTTTTAAGATTCAGAGTAATTCAGTGAACATCTGTGCTCTATCCTAAAGCATTATTCTAGAGCACAACACAGAACTTGTCTTCATGTAGTAAAAGAACCCAAGACATGCACTGTACACAAAAAGGAGGTGTCGATGGGAGAGCAGAGTGGAGGCAGAGGACAGTGGATCTAAGCAAGGAGTTTCCTACAGGGCTCAGAGAAAGGAATGAAGTTCACCGAGTGCCCACAGGCAGCCAGGCCTGGGGAAGCAGTGGAGCTTGGCTGCCATCCCTCTCTGCCCCATCTCTGCTATGCAAAAACACCTGCCCCAGAGGCTGTTGGGAGGATCCAGGGACTTGAAGGGGTTGGAACCCAGGGCCAGGGACCACTCTGCAAGCACCAGCACTGTCCCTGTGTGCGTTCACAGTCAGGAAGGGAACTGGCCGAGGCCGGCTGGGCAGAGGGGTTGATGTCGGATCCCATGAAGTTGAGGGGAAGACACCACTGGAGTGGGATGGGACAGCTTGCCTAGCTTGTTCTAGCTGAACCTGGAATGCTCCAGGACCTGTACTTAAAAAAGAAGACACCCGTATTTTGATTAAGATGCCAAAATAATACCAATAACAGACAATACCTGTAATCACAGCAAAACTTAAATAGACCCAAATTAAGGGACATTCTACGAAATAACCGATCAGTACACTTCAAGTCTCAAGGTCAGGAGCAACAGAGAGGAGCTGCCACAGAGCGGAGGAGTAAAAGCTAAGGGGGTGTGGGGCCCTGGACAGAAGGGCATTGGGGTGAACCAGGTGAATTCCGAGGCAGAAGTCTGGTTTAGGTAACGGCGCTGCAGCAGTGCGCGGCTCCGGGCCCCACCATGTGCCGGGGGCGTCAGAAGATGCCAGGAGAGGGAAGCTGGGGAAGGCAGATGGAGACTACGGTAATTCCACTCTCTGCAAGTGTAAAATCATCCAAAATAAAATGTAAAGAAAAGCCATACACAATTTGCTAATAAAATTGTAGTGTGTCTGCATTGTGAAGTATTCTTATTACAGATGTTCAAAGGGGGGCCGGGGATTCAGCTCAGTGGTTCTGCCACCTGCCTCGCAAGCACAAGGTCCCGAGTTCGATCCCTGGTACCAAAAAAAAAATGTTCAAAGGTATTCTTAAAGGGTCCTTTCCCTTTCTGTCTCATATATTTCTATAATGTTTGAATTTTTTGGTAAAAGCATGTTTTCCTCTGTGATTATAAAACGCTCAGTATAGACAATATATGTTAAATACACAATTTTTAAAAGACTCACATGCTTTGATTTTTTTTGTTCTCTGTCTTTTTGTTTTTTGAGACAGGATCTCACTTTGTACAGCAGGCTGGCCTTGAACTCACTTTATAGCCTAGGCTGGCCTCAAATTTGTGGTGATCCTCCTGCCTCAGCCTCCTGAGTGCTGGGATTACAGGCGTGTGCCACCGTGTCCTGCTTCACATGCTTTGACATAGAACTCTAAACTGTAGAATGAAGTGTGTGTAAATGTGTGTGTATGTGTATGTGTGCATGTGTAAAATACAGAAAGATGGGGGAAGGAGAGTAATGTAAGCAATCTCACTTTTCTTGTAAATCAATATATATTAGCGTATTTACCTAAAACTTACATTATAGGAGAATATCTAATGCACTGAATAGCTGTCATTAAGTTCTACATGAGAACAGGGATTCTGTGAACAGAATGATCCCAGTTCTGTCTGTATGTGTATTAAAAGTTAGAAAGATAGCCACAGATTTTGTCTGGCTAGAAATTCACTTTTTCCTTATCTGTGTTTTCTACATTTTCTACTTTCGTAATTAGAGGAAGTGGTAAAGGCTACTATTTTTAACAAGAATCTTGGGGCAGAGCTAAGTGATCCTGGGCACCTGAATTACAGCATTGGCCTTGGGAGCCAGAAGAGGCGGAGGGTGGATGGGCAAAGTCTTCCCTTCTGGGGCACCAAGAAGCGAGGGCCAGGCGCTGGGGGAGAAGGGGAAGATGCATGGAGACAGCCAAACACACCATGCCCGGCCCACGCAGGGGCCATGGTAGTGTGATGTCATTTTGCTATGACTTGCCAGGTATGACTCAAATCAGGTCCACGTACATAATTTTCTGTCTCTAAAGGGTTTTAGGTATCCATTCATTTCTTGTTCTGCTTGTTTGGGTTTTGTTGTTGTTATTTTGTTTTCGCAGTGCTGGGGATGGAACCCAGGCTGGCCTTGAAGTTGGCGATCCTCCTGCCTCACCCTCCCGAGTAGTAGGGATTATAGGAGGGTACCAATGCACCCAGACTTTCAGTGATTTCTAAGGGCTTTAAGTTCTGCTGAACCCTAGCAAACCATAATCAAGAGGAATCGTCGTTTCACTGAGGAGGCAGCAACAGCCTCAGTCTTCAAGCCACTCAGAGTCTGAGAGCAGTGTGACTGTTAGGGACTCCGAGGCTCTGGGGACCTCATGGAAACTCTCTGCCTGGGCTGCCAGGGTTGCCTTGGAAATTAAGTGGGGTGATCTGTGTGAAGCATCCACCATGTGACACGTGACAATGACCACCAATGGTCACTCCCAGGACCAGGGAGACTATTAATGGTTAGGCCTAAAATACAAATTTGTAACAGTGCAAAGGGTTTGACCTGCTTCTTTTCTTCTGCTCGCTCTTTCTTAGGGTACATGTTCACCACCAGGCTGAGGTCCAGCTCCATGCTCAGGCCTAAGGCAGAGGGACTCTCAGTGCCCTTGAGCTCTTTGATCTTTTCTAGAAAACAGACAAAACAGGAGACAACTGTGAAAAGCAATGTTAAAGTTTTTCAGTGTTATGTCAGAATGATTGCCTACCACAAGGTGATTCAAGAGCATTCAGAAAACCTACTAAGAAAACAGTTGCAAGCCAGATGTGTTGGTGCACACCTATGATCCCAGCACTCTGGGAGGCTGAGTCAGGAGGATGGCAAGTTCAAGTCCAGACCAGTTCAAGTCCAGGTAACTTAGTGACTCAGCCAGATCCTGTCTCAAAATAAAAAATAAAGTTTGAAGCTGTAGCTCAGTGTAGGGGCCCTGAGTTCAATCCCCACCACTGCAAAAAAGAAGAGAAATGAGGAGAAAGGAAAAGGGAGGGAAGTGGAAGGGAGGAAAGAAAAGGAAGAAAGAAAAGGAGGGAAGGAAGAGGAAGGGAAGAGAGAGGGAAGACCAGTTGTTCACAGGCGGCTCCTATTTCCTGAGGAATCGGGGACTTTTTAACGGATACCAGGGACACCAGACAGGCGAAGGCTCCTACCAGCACTGACAGGAGATCGGCACTGCTTGCTCGTGCGGACCCCTTTGGCATGCAGGTCCAGGTAACTCTGGATTTCATCATCAGGGTCCATAAACTGAGCTATGTGGTCATTGGAGAACAGCCCTTCATACACATGCCCGTTCTTGAAAGTTAACCGGCCCTGCAGGTAGGAAAATGACTACTTATCATTTAGAAAAAGTTTTTTTGTAAAAGCATTGCTAAATAATAGCAGTGTAATAGCAGTCTCTTCAAGGTTTGGGAGCTGTTTGTTTGTTTGGTACTGGGGATTGAACCCAGGACCTTCACACTGAGCTACATCCCCAGCCTGTTTTATATATTTTTTTTTTTTTTAATGATGACAAAGTTTCACCTTTATTAAAGGTAGGAAAGGGGTGGGAATTTAGCTCAGTGGTTCCGATGCCTGCCCTGCAAGTACAAGGACCTGAGTTCAATCCCCGGTACCAAAAAAAAAAAAAAAAAAAAAAAAGGAAACAAACAGGCTATATTTTTCATTTTGAGACAGGGTCTCAGCAAGTCATTAAGTTCCCCAGGCTGGGCTCAAATTATGATCCTCCTGCCTCAGCCTCCTGAGTTGAAATGAGAGGCATGCACCACCATACCCAGCTTGGTCCTTTGTTTTGAAGCTTCGCCCTCAGTCCACACCGTCAGCCTCCGAGGGTCTCATCTCACTGGGTCAGCCCCTCTCCTCCTTCCACTTCTCCTTTCCCTTCCTCTCCCCTCCTCTTTCTGTATCTGTCCCAAACCTCTGCCCGTCCTTGAGCCTCTGCTCACAAAATGGATCTGACGAAATGAGGCAAGTGACCCACACAGTGCCTGTCACGCATCAGGGACTCTTGACATTTGTCAAACCCAGGTCAGTGGTCAGTGATTCAGAGGTGGGAAGATGATCCAGCTCAGCTCTGTGAAATTAAAGACATTTGTAGAAAGCTTCTAGAAGTTTCTTTTCTACTTAGTGCAGATGTGAATGTGAAGCCTGGAACCACAGCAGCCACCATGCAGTCATGGGACAGGAGCAACACAAGAATGAAGCTGACATGGTGGGAAATACTGTGTGTAGAGAGAAGAGAAACCCTGACTTCTGAGTCCCCTGAAACCTACATTATTCTTTATATATACAGCAGATTAAGCTGGATTGTTACTTTTAACTAAAATCACCCTAACACACAGACACTCACATAACACAAACTAATAACTTCATACTATTCAGAAATTAGATAATACGTTGGAAATATTTAAGAATTCATGTAATCATCTCCACAAAGAGTAAGCTATCTGTGTAAAACAGATAATGCAGCTTACTACAGAATGACCCGCCTTATATTGCTTTAGCTCATCTTTAGGAAGCAACTTCACAGGTCCACACTCACCATGCCGTGTTTCTTATTACAGGCCCATTCACCCTCATATGTGGCTCCGCTGGCGTAGTAAAACTTCCCGTGTCCGTGGCGACATCTGTTCACGAACTCTCCTATGTATTCATTCCTCAAAGGATACTGGGAGTTGGGGGTTCTCTTTATAAACCATTTGTGTGTTCCAAAACCATTCTGAAAAGAAAGCAAACCAGCCAGGCCTGGTCGCGCACCCCTGAACCCCAGCACCTAGGAAAGAGGGCCATGTATTTGAAGCCAGCCTGGACTACACCGTGAGACCGTCTCAAAAACCAAATAAAATAAATGAAACCAAGCAGCCATCAGGAATGTTCAAACTATTTTACCTGAATCCATTTAAAATTAAGACAAATATTAGGCCGGGGATTTAGCTCCGTGGTTCCACCACCCGCCTTGCAAGCAGAAGGTCCTGAGTCCGAGCCCCAGTATAAAAAATAAATAAATAAAATAAAATTAAGACAAATACAATATAATTTGAAGGAGTGAAGAAGAAGAATCACACAGACTTGAGTTCCAGCTCAGCTCAAGCGATTTCTAACCAGATTTTGACCTAAGGAAAATTATTGAAGCCTTTAGGTTCTTCAGCTACAAAGTGAGAAAAAAATACCTTACACTCCAGGCTCAATGCAAAATAATTATTTTAATCATTGTTTTACCTTATTTCTAAAAGCATACACTTTGATAAAAGTACCCACTCCTCAACCCCACTGTCCACAGGGCTGAGAGTCCTCACCACCCTGAGAGTCCATCTGCCTGGCCCCACTCACCTGTGGTCAGACATACTAAACCAACATCCTCCGTGAAGCATTTTGTGACTCCTGGTCATACAAGAGCTGATCAAAAAATATGGTGTGTGTTTAAGTTTAAAAAAGCCTTACAGTAAAACATGAATTGCCATGAGTCCCCCTCAAAATACTCCTCCTAGCCTCGAACACACTATCCCATTGTTCTTGACACTTTCTGAAGCACTTCCGGAAATCCTGTTTCGCACAAGTGTCTTCAGTTGTGCTGTTGTGGCTGCCTTTATGTCCTGACCTGATTCAAAATGTTTACTTTTCATGGGCACTTTGAGGATGAGCCAGAAATTGTATTTTGCCAGATCCGGTAAATAAGGTGGAGGAGGATTCACTGTCCTGTTTTTATGAGCCTGCTTCTCACTGGATGGCACGTAGCAATGGCATTTACTGGGTTTTCTATCACGGCTCATAAAGATACTCACAAAAGAGGACTTCCAGAGCTACCTCAGAAAGTGGCAAGAACAGGGCCAGGGGTTTAGCTCAGTGTTTTGCCGCCTTCTGCACAAGCGCAAGGACCCAAGTTCAATCCCCAGTACCAAAAAAAAAAAAAGAAAGTGGCAAGAATGGCAAGAGATGTTCGAGGCAAGGGGGATTCATGGCACTGTTTCCTTTATTGTAATAAAACTTGAACATTCACCATATTTTTTTATCACACCTTGTATACACAAAGAATAGAAAACAGGGACTCAAATAGACATTTGTACACCCATGTTCACAGCAGCACTATTTACAATAGCCCGAAGGCGGACACCACAAGTGTCCCCTAGATAAATGCATAAACAAAATGTGATCTGTACAATGGAACATTATTCAGCCCTAAAAAGAAATTCTGCCACATGCTACACCATGGATAAGCCTTGAGGACACTGTGCTCAGTGAAATAAGCCAGTCACAAGAGAATATTTACTCTATGATTCCACTACATGGGGAACCTGGAATGGTCCAACTCATAGGGGCAGAATGTAGAAGGAAGTGAGGAGTTACTGTTTAATAGGTATAAAGTTTCACTTTTGTCAAATGAGAAGTTCTGTGGATGGTTGGTGGTGATGGTTGCAAAGCAGTGTGAATGTGCTCAATGACACTGAATCATGCAGTTAAAACAGTTAAGATTTGGGGTCAGGAATTTAGCTCAGTGGTTCTGGCGCCTGCCTTGCAAGTGCAAGGTCCTGAGTTCAATCCCCGGTACCAAAAAAAAAAAAAAGATAACAGGGCCAGGGATGTAGCTCAGTGGCACTGTGCCTGCCTTGAAAGCACAAGATCCTGAGTTCAATTCCTGGTATAGAAAAAAAAGTTAAGATGGAGCCAGGCATGGTGGCACATGGCACTCGGGAGGCTGTGGCAGGAGAACCACCGTGAGCTGGAGGCTAGCCTGGGCTACATGACGATGAGACCTTGTCAGAAAAAAGAAAAAAAGAAGGAAAAGAAGTACAATCCCCAATACCACACACACACACAAAAAGAACTAGGTTGGGCTGGGGATTTAGCTCAGTGGTTCTGCCGCCTGCCTCGCAAGCGCAAGGTCCCGAGTTCAATCCCTGGTACCAAAACAAAACAAAAAAACAGGAAAAGAACTAGGTTGCCAATTACTAGATTTATATATAAGCCATTAGCACTTGGATCAGTGGTGCACACCTATAATCTCAGCACTCTGAGAGGCTGAGGTAAGAGGATTGCAAATTTGAGGCCAGCTTAGGCAATTTAAGACCCTGTCTTCAAAATTAAAAACAAAGTTTGACCCTGGCCTGGTAACTTAGCTACTTAGCAAGACCCTGTCTCAAAATTAAAAAATTAAAAAACAAAAACGCTGGATGAGAAGAGCCTGAGCTCAATCCTCAGTGCTGCAAAACAAACAAACAAACAAACAAACAAACAAAAGACAAAGACATTAGAAATTCCAGCACTGTAATCCCAGCCACTCGGGAGACTGCAGATTTGCGCCAGCCTGGACAACTTAGTAAGACCTTATCTTGAAATACATAAAAATGGCTGGGGGGTAGCCCAGGGCTCCCTGGATTCAAACCCCAGTACCACAAAAGAAAAGAGAAAGCTCAGGCTTTATAAACAATGTTAAATTTGCCAGCTGACGTGTTTCTGCTCTGCGCAGCCAATCCACAGCTCTGAGTGTGAACAGCCATCTCTGCCCTTGCAGGAGCCGCAGGGCTCCCCGACTCTTGATGGCAGAGCCCTGCTCGTGGGGACGTCTCAGAGGACTGGACAGCCATGCAAAAGTGCAGCTGAGACCCCTCAACCCTAATTTGAGTTTCTAAGTTCAGCAAAGCTTGAATTCCGGATTAGCACACAGTGCGATTCTGGGCAGCGCAGGCTCAGAGTGGCCATGGGACCCAGGAGCGCACAGTGCCCACCTGGATGCCCCTGTTCCAGTGGCCGTCGTATTCCTCCTTGGTCGTCAGCCACCTCATCTTGCCCTTGCCGTGGCGCATGTTGTCTTCCCACTGGCCTTCGTATATGTTTCCAGATTTGTAACTGGGACAAAAGAAACCAAAGAGGAACGATCAGCTGCCTCATATACAATGTGTGTCTTTAAGATCTTTAGGCCAGGGGTGGTGGCACACACCTGTAATCCCAGCACTGGGGAGGCTGAGGCAGGAGGATCACTATGGAGACCTGCCTGGGCTATGCAGTGAGTTCAACGCCAGCCTGAACTACATAGTAAGACTCTGTCTCAAAAAAAGAAAGATTCTTAGCTAGGTGTAGTGGTGTTCTCCTATAGTCCCAGCTAGCTACTCAGGAGGATCACCAGTCCAAGGTCAGGTGGGTAACTTAGGCCGTTTCAAAACAAAAAAATTGAAGTGAGGGTTTAGCTCAGTGATAGACCACTTGCCTGGCATGCATGGGGCCTTGGGTTCCATCCCCAGCAACACACACTCACACATTCACAATTCTTAAAATTTCCCCTGAATACCTGTGAAGAAATCCAGTCCTGGGTCCAGACACTCCTATATACTGAAACTCACTGGGTAGGCATGCGGTGAGCAATAGCAAGCATCTTAGGGAGCAGAATAAATCACTTTATTAAACCTGCTGATTATTTATTAAGGTAACAAAGTGGGTAACAAGTGTTTTACATCTTTCAGGAATTTGTTTTATCAGGCTGGGGACTTAGCTCAGTGGCACCGTACCTGCCTCATAAATGCAAGGTCCTGAGTTCGATCCCTGGTACAAAAAATAATTTTTTTCCAGTACTGGGAATTGTACCCAGGGCCTTCACACTGAGCTATATCCTCAGCCTTTTATTTTAATTTTTATTAGACAAGGTTGCTCTACATTGCTAAGTTGCCCAGGCTGACCTCAAACTTGGAATCCTCCTGCCTCAGCCTCCCTGGGTGGTGGGATTACAGGCATATGCCAGCATACCTGGCTAGACTCAATTCCCTATTGTAACTATTTAATATTTTGCTATAAATATTTTAAGGATTAAAATTATCAGCTCAATCTAAAATCAGGCAAAGGTGTCACCATCCTTCAAAAAGCATACAACTAAAAATGGAGGTCTGTGATCAAGGCAGAGAACAGGGAAGGCAGTTTCAACTTACAAGGTGAAACGGTATGATATTTAATAGTGTTTCTCTAAATCATCCGTAGACTATTTTCATCACTACAGACTATACTGGGATTAACTTACACATCCGACCCTGGCTAGACAGAAAATGTGTTCTCTGCAGTTTCCTCACCATACCTTTAGCCTAAGTGGCAACTCTTTGGGGCCAGAGACACCTGTGTGCCCACCCCCCACGAGGCCATGTCCCACTTACCACCTTGTGCCCCAGCCCTTTCTGATGTTGTGGACCCAGTCACCTTTGTACCAGGAAGTGCCCTCTTGATTATAATAAATGGAGCCCTAAAACAAATAATATCATTTTCTTAAAAAGGTCAAGCCTCAGAATACAGATGAATTTTTAAATGTAAAGAAAAAAATACAGAAAGCTAAAAAGCGTAAACACTGCAGAAGTCAATGTCATACTTACAACAGATGCACGATCCTTCAAGCTGCCTTGTTTTCCAATTAAAAAAAGAAATAGTAAGGTGTCCCTAGCAAAGGGCAGGGAGATCATGTCACAGACCAAGTACTCCTCCATAACAAAGTGCCACCGTGAGGCACGGAATGACTCCTTTCGTTATACTTGGTAACCGTCAGTCAAACACCAAAAGAAATGTCTCCTTGCCACCTCAAGTGAATAGCTGTGCCTTTGCTGCAACTGCAGGTCACTGTCTTCATGTACCAAAGCCATTTTTATTTATTTCACTTTAACATCTGTCTTAGTTACTTTTCTCATTGCTGAGACAATATAGCCGACACCCAGAGTTAAAGGAGGAAAAGTTTATTTGGCTCAGTTCACACAGGTTTCAGTCCATCGTTGGCTGGCTTCAAGGCAGGGTGGCATAGCAGAGGGCATTTCAGAGGAGAAACAGTTCATTGTAGGTGGAAGACAGCAAAAGCAAGCAAATGAGGGACCTTAATAGCATCTTTCTGCCTCTTTTATCTTACGAAGACTACTTAGGGTGGGCAGCGCTCACACCCTTCATCCTAGTGCCCTTGAGCCTAGCACTGCACCATGAATCAATTCCAGGGTCACACACTCTAGATCCAGCCACCTCTGGAAAAAGCCCCACCTATGGCTGCACGAGGCTTTGGGGAGACAGCTAAGCACAAGCCATAACATTCTGCCCTTGGCTCCCAAAGACTACTGCACATCCCTTTACGCAAAGGGCATTTAGTCCACCTCTAAGAGGTGCCGAAGTCCTGAGAGTTTCAGCACTGCTGAAAAGTCCAAGTCCCAAGTCTCCTCTGAGATTGAAGGCAAACTCCTAGCTGCAGGCCCCTGTACACATGGAAAGACAGTTAAACGCGTCCAGCATATAATGGCACAAAATAAGGATTCCCATTCCAAAAGGTACAAACGGGGAGTAGAAAGGAATGGAAGCAAATCAAGTCCAAAATCCAGTGGGGCAAACATGAAATCCCGCAGTTCCACTTCCAGCGACCCAGCAATCTGTGACAAGTTGTGAATTCCAAAGGGCTTGCCTGCCCCCACGGGACTTCCCATAGTTGTAGCTTCCATGGTTTCTCTCTGGGGCTGGCTTTGCTCACTCCTTGCAGCTTTCCTTGGATGATCCACATTCCTGGCTTCTCTAACCTTCTGGGGTCTCCACTGGACCTTTGGCTTCACACATGGCCCCCTCGGGGCCACCCTGCCTGCCTCCCAGGCCTTCTGAGATCTGGGTGGAAGCCTTTCTGACCCTACCACTCTTGCATTCTGCAGGCTCCTAAACCCAGTGCCACATGGATGATGCCAAGGTCTGCTGCCAGCTGGAGCAGCAGCCAGGCTTCCTTCTCTCTCGGCTTTAAGGGTTGAGTGCCTGGATCATTGGGCACTGAGCCCAATTTCGAGGAACAAATTCTCTAGGCTGCTACCATTCTGGAACATGGTGCTCTGGGGCTTTCTTCCCAAAGCAGTCTCTTACTTTTGCAATTTTGAGGCTGAAAAGGGTGGTGTCTTGCTGCTGCTTGTGATGCCCTCAGGCCATCTGTTCTATTCTCTTGTTCCTTCTCAACAATCAAGATCTCCTCTGCTCTATCTTTACAGTTCACATCTTTACTGGTGCTTCCTTTCTGGCCAAACTCAAAATATTTTAAATCATTTGCTGGGCTCTCTGCTCTTGATTCTCAACACAGATCTGGCTAAAAGCCCCCAAGAGTAGCCATGCCACTGCCTCAACATTAGACTGCCTTGAAATTCCTTCTGCCAGATTACTTGGTCCACAAACCTTAATCTCAGTCTCAAGCAAAGTTTCTGGACACAAGCAAAATGTAGACAAACTTTATGCCAAGGCATAGCGCACACTGTCTGAAGTCCAACAGCCAATGCAGTCCTTCTTCCCAGCAGAAACCTCCTGAGCCTGGTCTTCACCAGCAGAATTTCTATCAGCATTCTGAGCTCTGACCAGAATCTCCCATCAAGTACAGCCTAAGGGGTTCCACCTCTACTTTTTCAGCCAGCATCTCCAAATCTTTCCTAATGCTTCCCTTTACCACAAGCTAGCTCCAAAGGCTCCTAAACCACATGGTCGGGTATAGTCACAGCAAGGACCCCACTCCTAGTACCAAATTCTGTCTTAGTTACTTTTCTAAACAAAAGTCATAACAACATCCTACTCAATGCCACCTCTGAGTGTACGTGATGTCAGGCAACCTCCCTTGGGTGGCTCCTCTGAGCAGCGGGCCTTGCCCCTGAGCAGTACATGTGGGTCTGAGCTTAACAGCTTTCCCGTGTCTGTGTGCAAAGTTCCTTCTTCCTCATCGTGTGGCCACCTTGCTCCTGCAGACATGCAGGTGCTGCTGTCCAGAAATCACCATCCCCAGCCCATCAGTGTCTGAACTGACCTGTTGTGAGCTTTAAACACCCACAAATGCAGTGACAGAGGGACAGAGCTTATGTAGAGCAGGAGAGGTGATCTCACAAGGCCTGAGTGGTGCTTGCCTTGCAGTGGGCATGAGGACAGCCAGGCACTGGGGTGGCTCAACCACCTGGCTCATTCTCTCCCAACTCTCCTGGCCTGCAGCCATTAAGGAAGGAGGTCTGCCTTGATCAGGCTCTATGTATTTGTTTTTACCATGCTAGGATTCAACCTAGATCCTTGTGTAGAAAAACAAAACAAAGCAACACAAAACCAAATATAAAAACAAGTAAACAAACCTAGGCCCTTATACAAAGCACATCCTCTACTGCTAAGCTACCCTTTTTCACTTTGTGATAGGGGGATTGAACCTAGGGCCTTTGCACTGAGAAACATCCCCATCCCTTTGCATTTTGAGACAGGGTCTCACAAAGTTGCTCAGTCTGGGCTCAAATTTTGATCCTTCTGCCTCAGCCTCCCAGAGTGCTGGGATTACAGGCATGTGCCACATCTGACCCTAGCCCATATCTGAACTCTAACCCAGATCTTTCCTTATGCACAGACTTTGCAAATCCTCCTCAGTTTGTCGAGGCCTGTGATGACTTCCAGAGACCAGCAGGCATCCTGTGAAGGACTTTACATTGCAACTGGCCAGTCTGGTGGTTCCACTGCCAAGAAAATCAACCTACAGGGAAGGGCTACCTGGGAGCAGGCGGAGGACAGAGTTTAATCATCTGTGTTGTTCAGACACAAAGCCTCCTAGAGCCAGCATTCTCCTGGGTTCCTCAGGGCTGGTCCTTGACCTGTTTCTTCCTGCTGCTTCTCTTTTTCACAGAGTACCACTTGAGCAAGAGGCACTGGTTTCTGTGGAGCTTCTCAGTAATGCATCAGATTCCACCCTTTCATTTTGTGTAGAAATAAAAGAAATCGGGGTATTTACCTTATCTTGGTAAGCAGCCATAAATTATAAAGAGAATGAAGGAGGGAGAAAGGAAAAAGAGGAGTCATCCGGGTGTGGTGGTGCACACTGGTAATCCAGCACTCAGGGAAGCTGAGGCAGGAGCATCACACATTCAAGCCCAGCTCTGGCAATTTAGTGAGACTCCTGTCTCAAAAGAAACAATTAAAAAGGGGTGGGGGTGTAGCTCAATGTGAAGGCTCTGAGTTCAGCCCTCAGTACCACAAAAAAAAAAAAAGAGAGAGAGAGAAGGAGGAGGAGGAAGTGGAGGAGGAGGATTAGGAGGGCAGAGGGGGAGGAGGAGGAAGAGAGAAGGAAAGAAAAGAAAGAAAAAAGAAAGGAAAAAAGGAGGCTCTAGTTGTTAAGAAATGATGCGTGGATACTGTGCAATCCTGGACTTCAGGAAGGCAACAGCAGACCAGGGGACGCTACTTTCCCAAGGCACATGTTCTAATCTGTCAGGAGTTGGCCTGTGACGATTAGCATGGTAGACTTTTTCTTAGGGAACTGTCTCTAAACTACAAATTTTAAAGATTGTAAAAAGTGCTACAGTATCTTGTCATCCTATACAAAAGCAAAGCGATAATACCAAAAACAGCAACCTCAGGTAAAAATGCATCTCCACTGCATTGCTAGTAAAGATGTAAAATAGCATGGCTGTTGGTGGAGGAGTTTGGCGGTTCCTCAAAAAATTAAACATAAAGTTGTCATATGACCCAGCAATTCCACTTCTGCATAGTTCCCCAAAGAACTGAAAGGAAGCACTTGAATCCTTGTAAATATATTCACAACAGCACTATTCATAATAGTAAGAAAACAGTACCAGGCGAGGTACCCCACGCCTGTAATCCCAGTACTTGGGAGGCTGAGGCAGGAGGATCACCACAAGTTCAAGGCCAGCCTGGGCTCCATAGTGAGTTCAAAACCAGCCTGGACTACATAGCAAGACCCTGTTTCAACAAAAGAAAACAAAAAAATAGAGATACCCCAATGTCCATCAACAGACAAATGAATAGAAAAAACACAATAAATACTGATGATGGAATATTACTCGGCCATTAAAAAGGATAACAGGGCCAGGGATTTAGCTCAGTGGTACTGCCACCTGGCTTGCAAGCACAAGGTCCTGAGTTCGATTCCTGGTACCAAAAAAAAAAGAATAAGATACTGACACATGATACAACACAGATGCACTTGAAATATTATACTGAGAACAGCCAAACACACAAGGTCACATATTATAAGATTCCATTTATATAAAACATCAAGCTAGGAACAGTGGTGCACATCTGTAAGCCAGCTACTCAGAAGTCTGAGGCAGGAGGCAGAGGCAAATCACAATGTGAGGCCAGCCTAGGCAACTTAGTCAGGTCTTCTCTCATAAGATTTTCAAAAGGGCTGAGGATGTTGCTCAGTAGAAGTGTGCACTTGGCATGTATAAGGCCCTGTGGTCTATCCCTAGTACCACAAAAAAATTAAAAAGAAAATCAAATGTCGGCTGGGTAAACCCACAGAGACCTGGAGCAGACTCGTGATTGCCAGGGAAAGTGCAGAGAGCAGGATGAGGAGCTGCTACAGGGGTGGAGCTTTACTCTAGGGAGATGAAAGGGTCAGGACTGGACAGTGGTGCTGTCACACAGCACTGCAGGTGGACTGAACACAGCTCAGATGCTACCAAAGGCCAACTCCGAGGTCACACACTCCCGCAGCACTGCCACCCACCCCATCTGCCACCCTGCCCTGCAGGACCCAGCCTCCCGGCCGCCTCACCCACCTTCCCGTGTCTCTTGCCGTAGCACCAGTGGCCAATGTAGGACACAGGCTGAGTGCTGCACCTGAAGACCCCAAATCCGTGCCTCAGGCCGTTTACCACTTCGCCTTCGTACCTGCTGCCGTCCAGCCATGTGTACATGCCTCGGTTCATAGGGATGTTCTTCACAAAGTCCCCCTGGGGAAAATGGGGGGATGCCCCAAGGTACTGAGAGGCAGCACTCCAATCCTCCCACACATATTCATAACCGCCCAAAGGTGGAGACGGCTCAGATCAGCCAACGGATGGATGAAGAGACAAATTACAGTGAATACTGACAATGGAGAACTACTTGGCCATGGCAGAGGATGAAGTTGACACTTGCTACAACACACATGCAGCATGCTACATGAAAGCGTGCCAGGGAGAAGGCAGCAGCGGGACCCCTCACCCTCTGAGCTGTTGGGGACATCACCTGCTCACTGACACTGTCAGGCTCTTCTTGCACAGAAAGAGTTGGCCATGCCACTGGTTTCTCCCGCCTCCTTCCTCCTCTCTCCCTGACCCCTCCACCAGGTGGACGCACAGCAGAATAGAACGTGAGGACGGCCATGTGCAGACAAAGCTCAGGAAGCAGGCTGCCTGCTTGCTTAGGGTCAAGAGGTGGCTGCCCTCTGACCTTGGGAACTGTAGATTCCCAGGACTCACCGGAAGGAAGCTAATTCCTGGTCCACTCCTAGAGTCTGGATGTTGAGCCAGGCAGTGGTCACCAGTGGGGACGTTCCTGTCTGCGCCTCATCCAAGTGTTCCACAGACCCATCAGGTGGTACCCCACCCACAGGCGCCTCCAGAGCATGCACTCTGCAGGCGCAGGGCATCTGCCCACCCAGCACGTGGTGTGATACAGCACCCGCTGTCTCTCCCAGGAGTCCAGACTTATAGGGCATCACAGCCGCAGAAGGAAGGGGCCAGAGCCTGTCGTCTGCCCTGCCTGAGGACATGTCTGCAGGCCTGAGTGCTGCCCAGGACCCTACTGCTGGGCTGGGTGGGGCGCTGTGGCCATGGCAGGACCCAGACCCCAGAGACTGCAGAACAGTGAAGCAGGGGGTTCTCCCTGGCAAACTGTCATTCAATGGTCAAAAACCCTGAATGTCAGCCACAGGCAAGGAGCCAGGATGACACATGGGAAGGGGGCCCCAGAAAGGTCCCCAGAAAACCCACTGTTGGGGCCCAGGGCCCATGGTCAGCCCCTCCCTGCTCCACCACAGCACATCCAGCTCCAGGGAGCCACCTTCTGGATCCAAACTCGCCTTCACGTCTACCCTTGCCTGGCTGGTGTCTGAGTGAGTGTGGTGTGTGAGTCTTTGGTGCCATTTATAAACACCACGGTGCTAGCAATCGAGAGTTTTAGAATGGCGTTTCAGACTCTCACACTTCATGGGGGGAGTTGAAAATGCAAAGTCTCTTGGGCTGGGGATTTACCTCAGTAGTTTCGCTGCCTGCTGTGCAAGCGCAAGGACCCGAGTTTGATCCCCAGTACCAGAAAAAAAAAGAAAATGCAAAGTCTTGGAGAACAAATCTGGCCTGGCAATCACTTTAAAAAGACACAGTCAAGCCAGGCATGGTGATGCATGCCTATAATTCTACCACTCTGGGAGGCTGAAGCAGGAGGATTGCAAGTTCAAGCCCAGCCTGGACAACTTCGCAATTTTGTGAGAAACTGTCTCAAAATCAAAATAAAAAAGGACCAGGGATGAAGCACAGTGCAAAGGCCCTGGGTTCAATCTAAAGTATCGCAAAAAAACCAAAAAACAAAACAAAAAACCCCGACATATTCCCTTCAACCCAACAAGAGGGGTTAAATGAAATCCACATAATGGAAAATATGTGGCCTCTATCCAGTATAAACAGAAGGGAATGTATAATAACTGTGTTTGTAAAAAGTAGGGGGTAAATGTAAAATGTATGTGTTCTGTGAGCTACACATATCTGCTCTGTGTGCACAGAACTCCACAGAGCCACATGTATGTGCCCCATGTGTGCGCAGCACTCACAGAACATCTCTAGGGCCGTAGAGGAAACAGTTACTGTCCCAGGGGGTGCTGTGTGGGCACCAAGTCTGGCATCCTGTGGTCCTGAGCACTTTCTTAGCCTCAAGTGCTGAAATGCTTTTCCCACACCCATCCATCCGTGGGAGTCTGTACTGACTGAGTACAGTGCAAAATTAGAATCACATGCCTTACCTCATATTTCAATCCGTCGGCCCAAATGTATGTCCCTTGTCCATGCATGAGACCTTCTGAGAACAGACCCTTTGAGACAAAATATTAGCGAGCCCTGAGCAGGAGCCGTGGGTCAGAGGCGTGCTGCCTCTGGCTCACTATCTCTGGGAGCTTAGTTCAGTCTAAAGAGGGGCTCAGAGCAATCAAACATAGCATTCCCTCCAACTTACACATAGCAGTCTTCCTCTCCAGAACATGTGACTAAAAGACTTTGAAGCTCAGTATAATTCAAATATTTTGATTTTGCATTTCAAACATTAGTTTTTAATTTTTAAATTTTATTTATTTATCTATCTAACTAGTGGTACTGGGATTGAGCCCAGGGCTTCTGTGCTGAGTTATATACCCAGTGCTTTTTTATTTTTTGATAGTGTCTCACTAAATTGATAACTTGCCCTGGCTGAGCTGGATGTGCTGCTGCACACCTGTAATCCCAGCACTTGGTAGGCTGAGGCTGAAGGACTGCCAAGAGTTTGAGACCAGCCTGGACTACATAGCGAGACCCTGTCTCAAAAAACCAAAAAACAAACAAACAACAACAAAAAATTGCCCAAGCTGGGTTCAAAGTTATGATCTTCCTGCCTCAGCCTTTCAGGTGCTAGGAAACAAGTGTGGGCCACCACACCCAGCTCGAACATTGAATACCTTTTATTTGGAGGTGGGGCAGCACTGGGGATTGAACCCAGGGCCTTCACAATGAGCTACATTCCCAGCCCTTTTTAATTTTTATTTATTTATTTATTTATTTTTGGTACCGGGGATTGAACTCGGGTCCTTGGGCTTTCAAGGCAGGAGGCAGAACCACTGAGCTAAATCCCCGGCCCCCTTTTTTTATTTTTTATCACCACATTTATAAATTCACACTTTCATCTGTTTTCCCTCATGGGAATCATTAGTGTGTATATGCAGACACACACATGCTGGGAGATGCATGGAGACACAACATACAGTGATCCCTCTGCACCCATCCACATAGAACGCTCAGGTCCCTTGCAGAAAACGGTGGGGAAAAATAAACCAGTGGAGTATTCGCACTTAACTATACACATCCTCCCATTTATTTTGGTGCTGAGGATTGAACCCAGGGCTTCATGCATACTAAGCCAGAGCTCTACCACTGAGTCACACCCAAACCCATCTGTACACTTTAAATCATCTCTAGATTACAGATGATACCTGTTCCAATGCAGATGCCATGCAAGTAGCTGCTGTTCTGTATGGTTTAGGAAATAACAAGGAAAAGGATGTCCTGTTCAGTACAGACACAACTGCTCCCCGAGATACTTTAGGCCTGTGGTTGGCTGACTCTGTGGACATGACACCCACATATACAGCGGGCCTCCTGCAGGGCAGCAAGGACAGTTCATTTACATCCAGTGTCTGCTGCACATCTGTAGGAACCAGTCAGGAAAAACTCAACACGCCTGAATCTCTAACTGCAATCAGAGCAAACAAGAAGAAAATGACATCTCATTCTTCCCTGAAGCCACCTGGTTGGAGGCAGGGTGGATGGTTCTCAGATGCTGCTGTGCGTGACAATCACTGGAGGCTTGTTAACATACACTCTGCAGGGTCCACCCAGGCTTCTGGTCTAGGGTTCCTGAATGTACATTTCTAAAAATCCCCAGATAAATCAAGTGTGGTAATACCTGTAACCCTAATACCTGGGGAGGCTGAGGCAGGAGGATCGCAAGTTCAAGCCCAGCCTGGGAAACTTAGCAACTTAGTGAGATCCTGTCTCAAAAAACAGGTGGTGGTTGGAGATGTAGCTCAGTGCAAAGGCACCTGGGTTCAATCCCCAGTGTTTGGGGGGGGGGACCTCATGTACAAATATTCACATATCTATTCAACATATTATGGCAAAATGACAGGAACACTGGGATTTCAGTTGGTCTTCTAACCCACAATTTCTGAATCTGTACTCTGGGCACAGAACCAAAAGCAGAGAGAGAACTTTTTTTAAAAGTTACATTGATGTCTGCACTGTAGCTAGGTAACATCAGTACTGAAGGTGTACATTTTCCTTCCCTAAAAAATACAGCATAACAGCCACTTACATGGTACAGTATTTCCATTGTACTTAGTACTATGAGCCATTTAGAGATGACATAAAGTAATGGGAGGATGGATGGAGGTTCTACGCAAATACCACCCTATTTCACATAGGGGACCACAGCATCCAAAGATTCTGGTGTCCAAAGGAGTCCCAGAACCAATCCCCCAGAGATACCAAGGGACAACTGTTTTTACTTTAGTGATGGAACTAAAATAGATATAAATCAAGCAAAGAAAAAAACTCAAATGACTACTTCAGCCATACTAAGTCATACTTGACTTTAAGTATGTAGTCAGAATTCAGAATAAAATCAGCCTGAAGTACTTGCAATTCCTTTTGAATAATCAATGACACTAACTGAAGACTTGCAAATCTGAAACCATCGCCCTAGTCAGGAGGATCGCAAGTTCCAGCCCAGCCTGGGCAACTTAGTGACTTAGGGAGACCCTCTTGCAAAAAAAAAAAAAATAAGAAGAAAAGGGAAGGGGTTGTAGCTCAGTGTAAAGCCCTGGGTTTGATTCCAGTACCAAAAAAAACCCCTCTCACCCCACACCTTCCCCCAACCCAGCAGGTCGAAGTGCATGACTCACATGATAGGTACAACCACCTTGGAAGACTGCAAAGCCTTCTCCCTCGTAGAGGCCACAGACTTTCTCCCCTTCATACCTATGAGGAAATGAAGCTGGAGGTAATGAGTGATGTGAATAAGCCCAGGAGACAGGGGGTTAAAATACAGACAGGAAATGGAAGCTCTGTGTTGGGAGGGCAGGGTGAGGTTGGTGGGGATCAGAGCACTGGCTAAGGAATTTTATTCTGCAGACAGTGAGGAGAAACTCAAGGTTGGTAGAGAAGGAGAGCGGAGTGGCCGGGTCTCACATAGACCCTGTCATTCTCCCCTTGAATTCACTGCCCATGGAATAGGGCTGACCTTGTGACCACTAGAACATTGTGGAAAAGATGAATATGTCACAGAAGACCTATCGATGCTCTGGCTGCTACCCTTGGATCACCATCACAAGCCCTCTGGGGAAGGCGGCTGCCATGCTATGGATGCAGGCAGCCCGTGTGGTGAAAGCCCGAGACCAGGCCTCTTGCCAACGGCCCTGGGAACGAGCCCCCCGGGAGCAGATCCCCCAGGCCAGTCAAGCCTTTCGTAACAGCACCCGGGCAGTATCTCAACTAGAACCTTGAGAGGCCTCCGGTCTTGAACTGTGGACCCTGACCCCAGAAACCCACAAGGTACCGTTCACAGCTGTCAATTACAAGGCTGTGGGGTGACTTGCTACAAGGTGGTAATAATTCCCCCAGGAGACACATAAACGGCCATGCTCTAGGAAGGTATGGAAGAGGGACTGGGACCAGGGGAGTCTCTGGGAAATGAGTCTAATCACCCCATCAAGTAGAATAGTCTATGCAGAGGGAAAAGACTAATGAGAGAATCATGAAAGAAGCACAAGGGCTTGGAGTTCTAAGATCCCAAGCCTGGAGGTGTGGAAACTGGTAGCACCATTACAGCAGGGAACACCGGGGCCGGGGATTCAGCTCAGTGGTTCCGCCACCTGCCTCGAAAGTGCAAGGTTCTGAGTTCAATCCCTGGTACCAAAAAAACCCCAAAAACCAAACAATAGGGAACATCAGAGACATTAACAGGGGAAAGAAACAGTGACATTCCCAGTGGCCTCCTAAGATGTGTAGTCTTTCACTTCCCCCAATTAAGAATCTGAGAGGTTCAGCAAGGGTCAGGGGTTGGGCTGAAGTCACAGAGCTAAGACTCAAATCCCGACCTAGTTTCAAGTCCACCAGTTTGGTAGTGCTGGACATGGGGAGGGGTCCATGAGTCCAGCTGCCAATATCCAGTACAGAGTTAAAAATTTGAATCGGAAATTCTAGTAGCACTACCCTTAAAAAAAAAAAAAAAGATTTTGCCAGGCATATTGGTATACGCCTGTAATACCAAATTCTCAGGAGGCTGAGGCAGGACTGCAAGCTGGAGGCCAGCCTGGGCAACTTAGCAGGACTGTCAAAAATTTTAGGGAGGGGGTGTGTCTGGGGATGTGGCTCAGTAGAATAGCACTTGTCTAGAGTGTCCAAGGCCCTGAGTTCAATCCTTGTCATCACAAAAACAAAAGATATTGACCATCACCTGGGAAGACGGCAGGTAAAACTAAAACTACAGCAAGAGGATGCCAAGAGAACACAAAAGTGATAGAAACAGGAGCCTGAAGATTCACCCCGAGAGACCCCAGTGGGACAAAACCAGCACCACACAGAGACACAGCTGGGAAGAGGAGTCATTCTCAGAGCAGAGGAGCATTTTCAGTCATAAATGTGTGAGGCATCACATGTGTGCTGCAAACCATGCTTTCCAGAAAGCCCAGTTCTCAGGGCCCCGTCTTGTCATTACCCCATGCAAGTCACCTTTCCACTATGAGTGTGGTCAGAACGGGCTCTTCGTACTGGGTGGCGTCTTCTTCCCCCTGAATATGTGGGGACTCTAGTGGCATTTCCAGTGGCTGGATGCCAACTGGGGATATTTCTTGCCTAGGGACGTTACCATCTTGCTTGGAAAACTCTGGATAATCAGAGAAAGATGAGGGAGAGCGAGATGATTTTTCTCCTTTTTTGTCTTTTTTCTTTTCTTTCACCATTGTCTTTGGAAGTCCTAGTTTGCTTTATACATATAAATCCAATGATTCTTTTGGTTGACAGCTATTTGTTTCCAAGCATTGGTGAGTATTATCTGGAAAACAAAAATCCAACCTCTAAATACCTGGAGGTTTCATTTGTAAAAATTTACCATTAGCACACAATTATCATTCTCTTTCTTTTTGTTTTTGGTACCAGGGATTGGATTTGGGACCTTGTGCTTTTGAGGTAGGTGGCAGCCCCACTGAGCTACATCCCTGGCCCTAGTTATCATTCTTTTAAAGCCTGAAAATAATTACAAGTATCATGAGTTTATGAAAATGTTGGGCCAGGGATGTAGCTCAGTGGCACCGCACCTGCCTCACAAGCACAAGGTCCTGAGTTCGATCCCTGGTACTGCAAAAAAAAATTTTTTTTAAGTCAATATCGCACTGCTTCTTCCTGAAATTTTTTAAAACATTATTTCTTTTCAAACAGTGCTGCAGTAAGGATAGTAATCCTTCATGAAATGAGTGTGTAACCTCTACATTCTTTTTTTTTTTTGGTACAGGGATCGAACTTGGGTCCTTGCGCTTGTGCAGCAGGCGGTGAAACCACTGAGCTAAATCCCTGGCCCCCTCTACATTCTTGCATGCTATCAATTTACCTTAGCAGCTCCTCTCCTAATATGCTAGCTTTGTAAAGGGCTCATGAGCTGGATTCAGGTTCCTGCATCACCTATTACCAGCTTGGTGTGCTTAAGCAAGTTGCTGAAGCTCCTTCAGCCCTCAAGTAGCAAATAGGAATAACAGTACCTTGTCTCATGACAAGGATTCAATGGGATGAAGCACAGAAAAATCACTAACAGGATACACAGCAGTGAGTAAAGTGAGGGATCACCCTGGCACTTTCCTGTTTTTGAACTTGAAAACAGTGGCTGCCCTGTCTCTAGAGCCACCACTGAGTGGGTCTAACAAGCTAGAGGGGAAAGGATGTGCTAAACAAACGTTTCTTCGGGCCCACAGGGCTTGGGGCTGCGTTCTGAAAGGGCATTAATATTCATGACCCTCCAGAACAGGCCCCGGCAAATCATCCCAGTCCTTCAAGAAAGACACACAGGTGAGGGACAGTCAGGCTCCTGCTGGAGCGCCCTGCGGTTGGGGTGGCTCTGCTTGTCAGGACAGCATCCCCGGGGCACCCTATTTGCAGACTGAACCCCACTTACAGGCTTCTCTCTTCCTTGATCCCTCCTTTCCACCCGCTACCAGTACACCCCTGATGACGGTACCTGGGTAATTCGGTCCAAGCTGCTCTCACCTCCTACCTGGACAGGCTTTCAGTCCTTGACGAAAGTACAAAGAAAGCAAACTTTCTCACAGTGCTTCCTAGTTATTTCTTCGCGGTTCTCAGGTGGCTTTTTCCCTGCGGGGCTCCTGGGGCACTGACCCACTGGGTCTCAGCGGCTCTTCCAGGCTTGGAGGGCACAGAGGTGACACTGAGCCAGTGTCAGGAACCGCTGGCCTGTCACCAGGGCAACAGTACCCACAAGCCCCGCCCCTATTGTTCTTAAAGGGGCCACAGCAGCAAGAAGTGGCCGAGCGTGGCATTCTGCCCTTGTTAGTCCTGGAGGCCACGAGGAAAAGGCTGGCTGCCTGGAGCCAGACTTGGCCTGAGATAACATAGTTCTGCTATTCCATGAAATAGGAAAAATTCAGACATTAGTTCTCCATTGCTGCCTTAAAGAAATTACCACAAACTTAGTGGCTTGAGGCAACACACATTTATTATGTTACAGTTCCCCTGAGTTTAACAGGGCTGGCTTCTTCTGGAGGCTCCAGGGGAGGACCTGCCTCTTTGACCTTCTAGCTTTTTTTTCTTTTTTAATTCTTAAGTTCTTTGATTGGTCCATTTTAGGTATACAAGTCCTTTAACATTTGTCATTAGGTGCTTGTACCTGAACATGATGCATCTTGGTTCTTACTTTTTCCCCATTACCTGTGTGCCCTTCACTCCCTCCGCCCTTCCCTATTTACATAGATTTCATTTCCATTTTTTTCTTTTCTCATAGTTTTTCCTTTCCCTCTTTTCCTTTCCCCTTCCCCTCCCTTCTCTCCTTAGTCTTTGGACCTTTTTTCCTATTTCAAATTATCAGTTATTCATTTTAATCATTTTAACTCTTGTTTACACTATCAGTTTCTCACACTAGAGAAACTATTCAGTATTCACACGTGTGTCCTATTTATTTCACTTAAGAGTATGGCCTCGATATGCATCCATTTAGCCATAAATGACTCGTTTTTCATTCTTTATGGCTGAGTAGTACTCCATTTTATTAAAAAACCCATACCTTCTTTATCCAGTTTCCAGTTGATGGGCACTTGGGCTGTTTCCAAGCTTTAGCTACTACAAATTGTGCTGCTATAAACATGGGTGTACATATATCACTGTGGTATGATTCTTTTAATTCTTTTGGGAAGATTCCCAGCAGGGGAATAGCTGGGTCAAATGGGACCTGTAGTCGTAGTTCTTTGAGGTATCTCCATACCGATTTCCACAATGGTTGCACCAGTCTGCACTCCCACCAACAATGGAGAAGGGTTCCTTTCTCCCCACAGCCCAAAAAGCATTTATTATTTGTTGATTTCTTGATAGCAGCCATTCTTTCTGGGGTGAGGTGGAATCTCAGTGTTGTTCTCATCTGCATCTCTCGAATGACCAGTGATGCTGAACATTTTTTCATATATTTATTTGCTGCTTTTACTTCTTGTTCTGAGAAATGTCTATTCATTTCAGATGCCCATTTTTGCATTGGGTCTTTGAATTTGGGGGGTCTGATTTTTTTCACTTCTTTATATATTCTAGATAGTAGTCCTTTGTCTGAGGTACAGCTAAAAAATTTTTCCCACATTGTAGATTGTCTCTTAGCTCTGTTGGTTTCTCTTGCAGTGCAGCTTTTTAATAAAATCAGATCCCAGTTGATTCTTTGTGCTAGTTCCCATGCTACTGAGGTTTTCTTTATAAAGTCTTTTCCTATGCCAATGTCTTCAAGAGTTCTAC
>NW_004624740.1:31263516-31345146 GCF_000247695.1 Heterocephalus glaber | reverse complement strand
CTCTCTCTCTCTCTCTCACACACGTATTCAAATACAGAACAAGGACGGTTCCAAGCAATGCTTCACATGGTCTGAAAAAATTCTCAGGATCTTTTCTTTTCTGGGGCAGGGGTCTCACTATGTTGCCCCAGCTGGTCTGGAACTCTTGTGCTCTAGTGATCCTCCCACCTCAGCCTCCCAACAGGCACAAGCCACTGCATCCAGTTTGAGATCATTTTTAAATTGATCTGGTACATTTTTTTAAAGTAGCAGGTTAATTTTGAAACAAAAAACAAAAGAAAACAAAAGGTTACTTCAGACCCTGTCTTTCAAAACAGAAAAGTCTGCAATAAAATTTCTAATTCTCGGAAGTGAGAAGTGTCAGTTCTGAGAAATGACTTCCAGATTGGCAATGTGCCTCATGGTTGGCCTTCCATGGGGACAGTTCCAGGGGTGGTCCATCTCGCCCATGTGGACAATAAGCTTCTTCATCTCGCTTGTGTTAAGAGCAGTTCCAATCATCACCTGAGTACAAGACACAATGGTTTGCGGTTTTAATGTGCTCTTCAGAAGCACTCTTCTCTAAGACTGGACAAGGCTACAGGAGCTCACCAACAATCCCTGAAACACCTTTCCCCAAAAACCTCCGGCCCCCGCCTTTCTGTGGGCTCAGGGGCTCCAAGACTCTGGCATAGTAGCACCAGCTCTCCGGGAGATGCCAACCTGACCTGTCTACAAGCCAAGCACTCTCAGCAGCTCCAGCATCCAGCACCTCTCATCTGCGTCCCACCAACACCAGCATGCCATATGCTCTTCTCAGCCAGCAGCAGGGTCAAAGGCACATTGCCAGGTCGCTCTGTGCTCTTCCTTGCTCCTGTCACCCACTAATGCACCCTTACTAGACTTCATGCCTGTGCCTCCCTGCATGCACAGCCCCCCTGAGCCACAGCGGTGCTGTTTGTTCCTCATGGACCATGGACCTGGGTGTCCCTGGGCCACACTTCCCCCTCCTCGGACTCCTGCTCAAAGGGCCTGGCCCACTCTCAATGGAGGAGCACACCTGTTCCCCTCTCCAGCCCTGCTCACTTTCTGACATGTACATGGAGGGGAACAGACAACACAACACAGACTGAGATGCTGTGACCCTGAAGAACAGGGACAGATGGAGGGGGACAAGCCCAAACCTGTTGGGCACTACCTTTCCTCCTATAGCACGAGGCACTAGCACAGCCCAAGGCTTCAGGTAGAGGAGGGCCCTAACCCATTGCAGACATACAATAAACAAGGTAACAGATGTAAGAAAAGTGTCACACATGGTGGGGAGGAAGCCAGACGTGAGAGAAGCAGAGGTGGCAGGTCCAGGCAGGGGAATAGCAGAAAGGGTATGAGGCAGGCAGGAGCCAAATGGCCGGCAGCCAGCATGCCTGGAGCAAAATGGAGCAGGACAGAAGAAAGCCCATGAGGGCCGGCAAGCGAGACAGGAAGAATCAAAGCAGGATGGGAGGGGAGGTGCAGGTGCAGATCCACAGCCCTCTGAGTCATCTCTTACAGTGCTTGGCGACGAGCACTGGCCACGCCCACTGACGCCGGCTCAGACTCTGAGACGGAAGGTCAGTATGAAGTCTTCACCAAACAAGCACCTGTGCCTGCAACTCAAGTTTGGGGCGCTCTTCTAATTACACTCTTCTGCAGAGTAATTTCACCCGAGGAGGCTGGGAATTCCATCTGAGCGTGATCTGTGACCCCGACACGTCCCTTGAGGCCTAGACTCACATATGTGCTGCCTGCTGACACCCCACTTGGAAGTGAATGTGGCCTCACCTATCACTCATCTTCCACGGAGCTCTGGCCCCTCCCCTGCCCTCCCCAGCCTTAACTCCCAGGCTAGAACCACATGGCAGTTCTCTGCCCGCCAGCTCCCACCACAAGAGGCACACAGCCATCCTCGGGCCGCCATGCACTCTCTCTCAGCCCTCTCCAGGCAACCTTTGGCTTTGCTCAAAGCCTCCCAGCCTTGACACTTGGTCTTTCTTCTATCCAGAAAGCCCTTGCCCAAGGGGATCGGACCTCACCCTTCACACAGCTGCTCCCGACTGCCTCCCTCCCGTTCACCTCATTCTATGGTCACTCCCTACCCCAACATGCTGTCTGAATTTCTTTACTTGGTGACCTCTGTCACTGATTTTTGTGCCCATTTCCCCCACTGAACTATTACCTCCACATGGGCAAGGACCTCACCTGTCTAGTTATCTCTGTGTTCTATCACCTGGAACAGGGCAAGCTACACTGTGGGGGCTCAAGAAATGTCTGTCCAATAAAGAAAGAAATGTAGCCAGGTGACACTCACTTACTTTAAAGCACACTGGGCACCCAGCCATTGCTACGACTCTCCATCAACCATCTGAGTGGTGGCAGGGACACAAATGGATGCCTTCACATAGCCCCCATAGAACACCGACTCACTGACCCTGCAGGAGCGTGTGCTACATCATCTCAGCCTGGCAGCCACAAATCTTGCTTGACCGATGCTGGAATTAATTACCCATAAGGGCCAGGATGAACAAGGTATACATAGAGCTAACTGTGTGGGGACAGATTAAAGCTGAGATGGAACATCACTTCACAGAAGTAGAGAAAGCAGTAAGTATGAGTCAGCGGTCAAAGATAATGCAGACCCAACAGCTAGTACATTGTATTGAAAGAGACAATATGGCTCTCCATGTATGATGGAGGCTCCAGACCAAATCAGGAGCTGAACTGAGAACCTCCCTGGACCACCAGCATGAGCAGACCTGCGTGTGCCTGGCAGCCGGGCTTGCTCTACTTACAGACTTCCGGCAGGCTCTGGAGGCGAACATCTGTCTGACTCGGGAGGGCCGGCACATGACTCCAGGGCTGTCACTTAGCATGAAGATCAGTTCATCTATATCTTGGGGTCCAAAGGTCCAGTTTTTACTAGTTGGCAAGGAAATCAATTTAGCCCTTTTAGTGACTGGAGCTAAAAAGAAGAACATTTTAAGAAAAATCTTATTATTTAAGAAATGTGTGTCACTTGATTGCTACTTATAATAAACATCTGAAGGAGAAGCAGACCCAAAATGTTTTTTTGAGGGAACTTTGTTCGTCTCTTATAAAACGGAGACTGATCTATATAAACTTAAAATTGTTCCTAGCTCTAAAAAGACAATTCTTAGCCCTAATTAATAACTTACCACTTTCATCAATGACAAAATCAAACCCATTCTTTCTGAATATTTCCAAATTTTCTATCAGGACAGCTTCATTGATGGCAGTTAAGTTGAGAGTCTGAGGTCTGAAAAACAAGAGATTCAAACTACAGCTTGAAGTCAAAACATGTACCTATAAAGCTGAAAAGTGAAATGATACTGATACTTTAAATTCATTTAAAAAACACAACATGAAAATCACTTTTCAGCTCTATACCTTTCCAGTATTCAGCTAAGTGTCAGAGTTCCTTCTGGTTTTCTTGGGGTTTTTTGGTACCAGGGATCAAACTCAGGTTGTGCTTATGAGGCAGGAACAGCGCTGGTTTTCTTCTCCTTATAAGGTTCTTTTTCAGAGGTTAAAGTAGCTACAAAAGTACTTTGGTTTCTTTTCAATCTGATTATCTCATCGATGACTTAAGTCTTCTTTTGCTACTTTTTTTTTTTGGTACTGGGGATCGAACTCGGGTCCTTGCTCTTACGCAGCAGGCAGCGAAACCACTGAGCTAAATCCCTGGCCCCTTAAGTTTTCTTTTGGATCCTCTCCTTAAGGATAACAATGTACCAGGGCTGGGGATTTAGCTCAGTGGTTCCACCGCCTGCCTCACAAGCACAAGGATCGGAGTTTGATCCCCAGTACCAAAAAAAAAAAAAGGATAACAATGTACCAAAAATGGTATTCTTGGGCCGGGGATTTAGCTCAGTCAGTGGCACCACACCTGCCTCACAAGCACAAGGTCTGGAGTTTGATCCTCAGTACCAAAAAAAAAAAGCTATTCTTTCTCTTTACAATAAAGCTAAGTTGAAAAGCTGGGTTGGCTCATTACTGGCATTTGAAAACACTGATTAGAGAACAAGTATTTTGCTATCCTGCTCCTTCCTCTACCGGTATTACTTATCCATCCATCCATCTTCCTACTAGCTTTATGGAAGGCTTAATAAGACAAATTCTAATAAACGTAGGAGGCAGCATGGTGAGCAAAATCAAACTCAGTCTCTGGCCTAGATTAGTAGGAAAGAAAGATACTGAACAGTCAAATCAATTAAAACCACTAGCAAAACGAGAATCAGAAAAATAAAACACCAGTGCTGTTAAGAGCACACTTGTACAACAAGTGAGATTTGGCCCTGGGACTGAGGAAGGATTCCTCTCCCCGTAGGGAGGTAAACTTTGAACTGAGCTCTGGGAATAAGGCAGTGACTCAGATAATAGAGGGAGAGAGTGGGTGCAGGATGAGTGTTCCAGGCAGAGACAACTTTTGCAAAACTGCTCCCTCCAAGGGACTGCTGATGTTCCCAGCGTCACACACAAAAGATAAACTTCATTCTTAAGGGCTCTAGAGGCACAAGTGTAAGGAATAAACAGAAGAGGATTTAGGAAATGCTAAGAAAGTCAATGTGAGGGGCCGTACATTTAGCTCAGTGGTTCCGCCGCCTGCCCCGAAAGCGCAAGGACCTGAGTTTGATCCCCAGTACCAAAAAAAAACAAAATAAAAGAAAAAACAAAATAAAATAAATGAAAGTCAATGTGCCTAACTGCACAGGATTATAGGCAGGGTAAAACTCTTAGTATATGTGCTGCCAAAGCGAGCACAAGGCAGGGTAGAATTTTGGCCTTTATCCTTTAATCCTGAAGTGTAGCCCACCTGGGACCCAAAGTACACTGTAATTACCTAGGTCAACCTGCAATGCCACACGAGGCCTTATTTATGCAAAATGGCTAAGAAAGAAATCTGTGAGAGCGGCAGCAGTATCTCAGTGTTATACAGTAATTTACCAAATGGTTTCGTTATTACCATTTACTCCTACTAAAAGTGAATTCAATTAAAACATTCTATAGGAAATAGAGTACTCAGTAAACCAGATATATTTTCCAAGGTGAGTTACTACTTAGCGGCATATTTCCCCAGGCCAGATGCACATCTGTTGCAGTCCCAGTTTATATTTCTACATAGTTTAGTTCTACCCAATGAAAATCCATGCCCTCCTCTTATATTTATGTGTGTGGTACCTAGGGGTTGAACCCAGGGCCTTTATACTGAGCTCCATCCCCGGCTCTTTTTATTTTTTATTTTGAGACAGGGTCTCACCAAGTTGCCCAGGCAGGGTCCAAACTCTCAATCCTCCTGCCTCAGCTTCCCAAAGTGCTGGGTTATAGGTGCGGACCACAGTGCTCAGATTTGTAACTTTTCTTTAGAAAAGATTTCTGGTTTACAAGATTTCTGGGTTTTTCAGGGGATTTTTTTCCGGTACCAGGGATTGAGCTCAGGACCTTGCGCTTGCGTTGCAGGCGCTGGAACCACTGAGCTAAATCCCTAGCCCCAAGATTTCTGTTTTACATCATGGCCTCTCGGACAGAGGTCAGTAAAAGCAGTCAATTTGACAAAGAAGAAAATACCAAATTTTGCAGGACTGTCCACCCATTGAAACTGCTCTGCTCTGGAGGCAAAGACTGACCTGTGGCTCGGCTGCCTTTCTGAACACATCAGTCTACGCACTGCAGGTATGGATACTACATAAGCGTGCCCCAGTTGTCTTCACCAAAAGGGTTTTCTGGCCCATCAGTGAGCGACATTTTTTTATTTTTTGGTACCAGGGATCGAACTCAGGCCCTTGCGCTTGCGCAGCAGGCGGCGAAACCACTGAGCTAAATGCCCAGCCCAATGAGCAACATTTTTAAACAACTAAAAAGGTTCAGGGCTGGGCATTTAGCTCAGTGGTTCTGCTGCCTGCCTTGCAAGCACAACGTCCTGAGTTTGATCCCCGGTACCAAAAAAACCAACCAACTAAAATACCTAAAGCAAACATTGGGCAGGTTATTCAGCTTTGTCACCTGTGAAATGGCAATGGCAATGGTAATACCTTGTAGTTTATGAAGATCAAAGGAGCAAATACCTGTGAATTTCTTCAACAGTGCCAGGCACACAGCAAGTACTCAGTAAATCATAGCTATGACTACTAGTGCATAAGAAGTCCAAAAGTGGGTTATATGGAGCCAGGTGTCTTGGGCACACCTGTAACCCAGCACTCTGGGAGGCTGATGCAGGGAGACTGCAAGTGCGAACCCAGGTCGTAAGAGTCATACTCACAATTTAAAATAAGGGGTAGGGTTGTAGCTCAGTGCGAAGGCCCTGGGCTCCAACCCATACTGCAAAATAAATAAAAATCCTGCTCTACAGGCACTTGTGGAAAAAAGATATATAAGTATTCACACAGACACACATACAGGACTCCGATCTTACATGAAGGAAACACCTGGGAGGGCGCAGTGAAAATTCCGAAGACCGTGTGAACTTACGCGATGAGCTTCTGCGCCTGGAGCGCTGTGTGCTGCTGCAGCATCTCGAAGTTGTACTTCTCGTCTGCGGCATGCTGGTCCACCAGGAAGATGTCCTCCTTCAGCTTGGTTACTATGAACCCCAAATTAAACTGGCCTACAATCTCCATTTCTGCAAACATTGTTTTACTGAATGTAGGAAACATTAATTGTAAGACATTTCAAAAGATTATTCTTCCAATTATAAAACAGAAGATCATAAAAAAATCAAGCAATATAAAACATAAAATAATCTCAACAATAGCCACTTTCCAATTATTCACTCATCCAACTATCCAGAGATGACATTAGTTACTATTATTAACAATCTGGTGGCCAGGGATGTAGCTCAGCGGCGCCCCCTGCAAGGTTCTGAGTTCGATTCCTGATACCAAAAAAAAATTTGGTACATATATGTCTGTGAACATGTGTGTGGTGTGTATGTGTGTATATATATGTGTGTGTGTGTCCTGATACACCTTGCTTATAATTTTTTAATTTTTAAAAAATGGAATTTTAATTCTTCGTACCACCATACTTGCATCACTTAACACATCATAGATATTGTATATATGTATGTATTTCACTTTTTTAAACAAATCTATCTGTCACAGATCTGGAGGATAAGAGTTCCAAGATTGAGGCACTGGCAGATTTACTGTCTGATGAGGGCTGCCCTCTGTTGTCCTTACACAGCAGAAGGTGGAAGGGCAAATGCACTGGCACTTCATTCCATTTAAACCACTCACAAGGGACAAGGTCTCTTCGACACTTCTGCAAAGGCCCCAACCTTAATGTTAACATGTTCACAATGGGGCTGTAATTTGTGTCTTGCTGCCAGCCGGCTCTGTACCAGTGGTGATACATGCATGACTGTGGCACGGGACAATCCCCTCAGGTGATACAAGCCGTCTGCCCAACGAGACAGTCATGCATGTACCACTGTTGGTTCAAGCCGGGGGAACATGTTAAGTTCCACCATATAAATTCTGCAGGGACTAATATATTCAAGCCACAGCAACAGCCCTACCAACATCCTGTTCATGATTATGTATTTTCTTAGCAGTCAGGTTTTTCCCTAGCTATCTTTTCTTTCTTAATAGCAGATGTCAAGACAGGACAGGACAGCAATGGTGAACTTTTTAGACCTTTCAATGACACCAACAGCTGGCTGCAGCACATGTGCCACAGGTTCACCACCACTGGGCCAGGAGTTGAATTTGCACTGTAATTCAGCCAATTGCAGGATGAGATTCTCCATGTAATTTTACCAGTTTCAGCCCTGTAGCTACAGTAGATAAGGCATTTCATTCTTTATAATGGCCCTATGCAAATTCATTGTGTGGCTGGGCCACAATTTGTCTGACAAATTCTCTAGTAAAGGACATTTCGCTGTTTCCAATTTCAGTAATGTGCACAAAGCTGCAAGAAAACCTGATCACTTGTAGGAATGTTTCTGTAGATAAATCCCTAGAAGTAGAATTATGCACTTTTTGGGATAGAAATCTGTAAAAGTTTGGACTCACAACAGTATATAAGAGTACTGTAAACACTACACAGGTCAAAACAGAGGAGACAGACACCATGTCAACTTCCCCATGCAAATCAATATGGTGACCCCGTAACCCACACAATTAAATTTTGTGAAAACAGCTTTTCCCCAGTGTCAGCTCTGTGGCCACGAGCAATGACACTGTCAGTACTGCCATAGAACTCTCCAGCTGCCGGGCAGGGGCCTGAGGAGACAATGCAAGGAGCGGAGCCTGGCATTTTGCTTTGAAAGTGCTCCAGGGCACTGGGGAAGGCCTGCCCACCAGCACTTGTGATCCTCATTTCTGCAGCCACTACGGGGGCTCAGGGGCAGGGTGTAGGTCAGCACCTCATCACCGTCACCCCCAGGCCAGTGTTGACCCTCCTTGTGCCATGGGGACTAGCCCTCTATTCCTTACTGGCAGAGAGCTCAGCAATGAGTTTAAGCCCACATCACAACCAAGCCAATCCCCAAATCCTGTCTGGAGGGTCTGTCTCCTGGGACCATCGTGGATACCAATTCCCTATTAGTCAGAGTCCAATCAAGAGACAAACACACACCAGTGATGTGAACAGGAAAATGTATACTGAAGTTACGAGTGCATAAAAAGGTGGCAAACCACTAAGCTACGTATGAAAGCAACACATGCAGAGTAGCTGCTTTCCTTGGGGATAATGGAAGAGGCCCACTGTGGAGGCCACATTCCAAGCCCCACTGGAGCAGGAGGGGCTGCAGCCTGTGGATGGAGGGTGATTGGACTGCACTACACACAGGGATTCCTGCTCCTATGGTGACTACACTGCAAGAGGAAGAGAAAAGAGCACCCAGAAGCCAGGAGAGAGGGTCTCCCAGCACACTTCGATGCACCTTTGGCGAAGCCCAACCGACCTCCAAGGCTGCTTGACAAAGTTCCAGCTGGGGAAAAGGAGGGGGGAACACATCGCACCCTCATGTTTTATTTTTTTCATGCCATAATGTTTAAAATTGTTACTCTGGTCACAGGAATCACTGTGTTTGTGACTAACAACAAACTCTCCATGAGGCAAATTGGCAATGATGTATTGAAATCTGATCTGGCTCAAGAGTCCCAAAATTCCAGTTTCTCTTAGTTCTACTGCCACATCCACTCCTAAAGAAACCTCTCCTAAAACCCCCTCTGTTTCCCCACTACTATGACTCCCCCTCTCATTGCTGACCTTCTTATTACTAAAGGGGTCTTATGAAGAGGTCGATAGGACAGACTTTAGATGTAAGGAATAGTGGAAAATGGGAAACAGAGAGAAAGTTGGGACAGGTAAATACACTAAGGAGGCGAGTTACTCAGTTTTTCTCAAAGTACTGTAAACATCTCCTGCTCATGGACCATGAACCCAAATAACACTTAAGCAAGATGAATAGAGGTATAGGAAAGTAGAGAGCTAATAGCAAACTATATTAACTGTTGTGCAGCTTCTCAAGGGCCAGCTGGTGACCACAAGTTTGACACTTAGTTGATTAAATCTTGCTTGTACCCCCGCTGCTATAGAGATTCTAATTAAGTTACTCTCTGGAGATTTTGATTAAGTTACCTTCTGTTCTGCTTAGGTTTGGGAAAATAAGGGGACAATTGTGATTTTTAAGAAATGTATTCATGTTGTTCGATGATGTGAATCAGCTTAGAGAAACATACTGTTTAGTAAAAATAACCTTACCTCACTAGATGTTGCTAAGGCAAGCTAAAATGTAAACATGTTCCGCCCAATGCCTCTTAGCTAGTGCTTAAAGATATAAAAATAAATCAGACCCTGAGACTTCTCAGAGGGAGCCTGCACATTGCTTTCGAAGGTTCTTTTCTCACTCGCCGGCCCGAGACCTCTCCCCTTCCTACCCTGCATCGACTGCAGCTGGTCTGCGGCACACCTTCAAATCTAGCAGTGCACAAGGAGAACACTTACACATTCACAGATGTGTGCACTCAGAGCCACCAGCCAATAAGCTGGCGATTGGCCGAGTGATCACCTCTCCTGGCTGACTCCACCTCTTTCAGAACTGTCTGAATCTGCTCTGGCTGCCCAGCAGGATGACCTTTGGGAAGAACCTGTGCTGGCTGCAAGACGCAGGTCACCAGTGTCTTTGTTCAATCTGTCTCCTATGGAAAAAAGTATCTGTGCCAGGCATGGTGGCATACGCTTGAAATCCCAGCTTTCTGGGAGGATGACGCAGGAGGATTGCAAGTTCAAGTCTATCCTGGCCAATTTAGCAACTTAGCAAGATCCTGTCTCAAAAAAAAAAAAAAAAAGGTCTGGGGATATAGCTCAATGTGAAGGCTCTGGGTTTGATCCCCAGTAATGAAACCAACAAACAAAGAAACAAACGAACCAACCAGCATCTGGCTGAAACAAACAATGGAAAAGAAATAAAACTTTGCAGCTTGATTTGAACTCTCACTAACTTGATTTGGCTGGGCTAGAATTTGTGATCCTCTTGTCTCAGCCTCCTAGAGTGCAGGGTTGACAGGCATGTGCCACTTCCCAGCTCTCTGCACATTAAAATGAAAAATGGGAGATGGTGATGTCTACCAAAACGGTCATAAATTCAATGCCTGGAAGTCACTGTGGGCTGAAAGCTTTCAGGAAAATGATGAAATTGGAGTCAAGAAGTCTATGCTTAATTTGGATTAATATAGAAAAGATACTGAGAAAATCTAAAGGAAAAAAAAATCTTGAATGCTTCCAAGCAGTAGAGCATGGTGAAAGAAAGAGCGCTTAACATATGTGAGAGGCAGTGAGAAGTGGGTAATGGAAAAAGCACTGACGAGGGTGCACTGGCAAAGCCAACCAATCTGTGGAGTCAAAACCAATCCTAACATTGGCCTCCGGGGGAGGGAGCAATGAGGGGGGAAGTAGGAAGAGAGGGCAGCAAGTCTACCAGAAAGGGGTGGAGTCTGTGAAGGTGGGAAGGCCCCCGTACAGCTGTCCTAAGAGGGAACAGAATCCTGAGGCTCCATTCTACTGCATAGGGAGGGCCACGCTGGAGCCCAGCTCCAAGCCGGACAGGAGACTCCATCTAAGTGGAAAGTAAAGAAAGACAGCCAAAGACCCCTGAGAGCTAAGGTGGTGGCACACACCTGTCAGCCCTGCACTCTGGGAGGCTGAGGCAGAGGATCACAAGTCTCAGCCCAGCCAAGGAAACGCAGTGAGACCCTGTTTCAAAATGAAAAATAAAGGGCTGGGGATGCAGGCCAGCACGAACACCCGGGGTTCGATCCCTAGCACCACAAAACAGTAACAGCAAAATACTCAAGACTGAGTCTAAGGATCAGCTGCTGATTCACTCGAAAGAACCAATCACAGCTGTGACCAAAATACCATTCAGAACCAACTTTACCTGATCTCTTTCCTTAGTTCATCTTCCGCTGCTTGGTTTTCTCCAGGGCAAATCTTTGCCCTAAATCTCCTGTAATTCTGTTCACCTTCATTCTGTTGTTTTTGGTGATGTAACTGATTGATTCGTTTAGCTAAAGTACTCATAGAAAAGGTAAGGGGCACTATTTTCTTACTAATTTTAACAGCTACATCAACCTGAGTCCCTGACATGTTCTGAGTACTAACCAACTTTTGAGGAATGTCAGCAATTGAGGGAATTTCTTCCTTTTTAAAACGCTTGGTGTCTGAGGATGAGAAATCAGTCTGCACAGGCAAAGCTCTAAATTTATATCCAATATCTTGGTCTAAATGGTATCTCATGCCAGAGGGGTGCCGGTCTGTGTCGAGCAGTTGCTCACAGGAGTCCACACTTCCCTGTGGAAATCTGTCTTCCGGGGAGCTCGCTGCTTGGTCACTGCTACACTGACTCCTGGCTTCTGGAGTGCTGAACCCTTCCTTGGAGCCAGCTGAGGTGCTGCTGTGCCCCAAGTCCTCCTCTGTTTCTGCTCTGTCCACAGAGTCACCAGAGCCCTTCTTGGGACTTATCACCTCTTCCTGAGGACCCAGCAAGCCCCAGGCAGAGACAGGATCTGGGGAATCAAAAGATGGTGCACCTCCGTTCACTCTCAGAGAATTCCATCTCCGATCTGCAGTCTCCAGGCCCCAAGACTTGGTATCTGTGCTGTGACTAAGAGAAAAGGCCTCTCGGAGCCTGGAAATGGACACGGCCCTTCTTTCTTCCCCTCGAGCCCTTAACGAAAGGGAATTGGTCTGCTTTTCCAGCTGAGGCTTTTCCATTTCTGCTGCATCCATCTTTACTAAGTTACCTAAGCAAACAGGATCAAAGAACAGTGTCAGGGACTGCACTGAAGTGGGACAAGAGGAGGTCCAAGTGGCTAAGCATATGAACACTGTCCAAAGTCAATCATAAAGAGAACACAAAATAAAACTGCAAAATGGTTTGGTCATATATTCCCCAGAATGGGTAAAAACTGAAAAATAACAAATGTTTGCAAGGATGACTATCAGGTGGAAATCTTAAACAATGGTAGTGAAACTAGTATAACTCCTTGGTAAAACTCTCTGTAGGCATCTCCTAACCCTAAACGTGGGCACACCTGTGACGTGGTGCTGCTGCTCCACTCAGAAATGCCCACTTCTGCTCATTAGAATGCATGCCTGAGGTTGCTCAAGACAGCTTCCTTCATGGTAGTCCAAACTGGAAACAACCCAAATACCCACAAAGACACTCAAACAGCAGAACACTGTACGCTCACGAGAACAAATGAATGTGTGAATGGTGACATGTGCTTTGAATCGAGTCCGTAAACAAATAAGATTGAATGGCTTCAAATTAAAAACAGAACTAGGCTGTTAAAAGTCAGCAAAGTACGGGACCCCGGAGCTAAATCCTCAGGGGTTCCAGCACCTGCCCTGTAAGCGCAAAGTCCTGAGTTCGATCCCCGGTACCAAAAAAAAAAAAAAAAAAGTCAGCAAAGTGGGCACCACTCGGGGTTGGTGGAGGAAAAGGAGGCACATGAGAGTTCTGCGGAAGGTATTTCTTGAGCTCAGAGCTAAGGGATTTCTTTTTTTTTTTTAATTTTTATTTACGTATCAATTGGTCCATTTTAGGTGTATAGTACATTAACATTTAGCATTGGGTGTTTGTACCCGAACATGATGTATCTTAGTTCATATTTTTTTCCCCATTACCTCTGTGCCCTTCACCCCCACCACCCTTCCCTATTTACATAGATTTCATTTCCATTTTTTTCTTTTTTCTTTCACGTAATTTTTCCTTTCCTTTCTTCCCTTTCCCCTTCCCCTCCCGGCAGCCCTACACCTTTGGACCTTTTCCTATTTCAAATTATCATTTATTCATTTTAATCATTTTCATCCTTATTTACACTTTCAGTTTCTCACTCTAGAGAAACTATTTGGTATTTACACCTGTGTGTCCTATTTATTTCACTTATGAGTATGGCCTCAATATGCATCCATTTAGCTACTAATGACTCTAGTTTCTCGTTCTTTATGGCTGAGTAGTACTCCATTTTATTAAAAAACCCACATCATCTTTATCCAGTTTCCAGTTGATGGGCACTTGGGCTGTTTCCAAACCTTAAGCTAAGGTATTTCTAATCCATACATGATGGCATGTGTGCTTTTGTGTGGTTGCTACACGTCAATAAAATGGCTAAAAAATAAGCAGATTCAACCAAGTTTCACACTGCAGCTGCTCTTATGGGGCAGCCTTTCCAGCCGGGTCCTGCAAACAGTGTAGACAGCACACTGGGCCCTTCCACGGTGGTGTGTGCTGCCAACCACCCTCTGCCACACTCCACATGCAGACCCTATGCCCCAACTCGCCCGTGCAGACTACAGCTGGGAGAGGTGTGAACCTTCCACGTACCAGGCAGCAGTTCTGCCACACAAACACTCATTTCCTGTGCTCCGCTCCCACTACCCAGCAGCCCACCCCTCCTCAGGAACCTCTGGCCTCCAGCACATCCTCAGATTCTCCCAACTCCCCACCCTGGCACTCTAAAAGAGTCTATCCCATTGTCTTCCTTCTGGACACAACCCACCTTTGGGGCGCCAGGAAATGTTAAGACAGAGAGCAGTCCCTCAGTTCCCACCCTGTGTCCTGCTCCCCTTAAACGTGGGGGTCTAGGAGGTTGCTCTTCATGCTTGGGGAAGACCTGGCTCCCAGCGCCCTCAGTTTATAAAGCCCCATCACATTTTCCTCTCAGTGTGAGCACCGGGTGTCTCTCATCGGAGCTTTCTACTATAGCCTCCTCGGCGGCTCTCTGGCCCTCTCTCCACTGAGGACATGATGCTGCCGCTTCCATCTGTCCACATTCAGACACACAGACGGGAGAGCTGGCCCGTGATCTTAGAGAGGATACCATCTCGCCCCGGAGTGGAGCTGGCCGCCAGAGGGCCAACACCGATTGTCCCCGCTGCCAGGGAAGAAGGCTAGGGCTCACCTGTGCCCTCTCCTCTCTGCTCAACCAGATGTACTTGGTTTCAATGACTAAAAACATAACTTGCTATCAGACCAGGTATTTAGCTCAGCGGCACAATGCCTGCCTGGCAAGTGCAACATCCTGAGTTTGATCCTCGGTACCCGACCCCCCCCAAAAAACATAACTTGCTATTTCAACAAGCAACTGAGAACACAGGACCAGAAAATGAACCAATGACTGTGCATGTCACTACAGATATCACATCATCTCTGGTGACTCTCATCTCTCCACACAGCGCTCAGTACAAGCTGCATGGGGTAACCTCAGGGAAAATCCAGAGTGAGGGTCTCCAAAAACTCCCTCCTTCATACATAAAATGAGAAAACAGCAAAAATTGTCAGTTAACTTCTTCAGGACTTTGGAATTATAAAAGGCTTGCAGCAACTGGGAAATGTTTATTCAACAGAAACTGCAAATCTTTGTAAGAAATATAAGCTTTTGGTGGCGCACAGCTGTAATCCCGGCACTCGGGGGTCTGAGGCAGGAGAACTGCCACAAGTTCAAGGCCAGCTTGAACTACATAGTAAAACCTTGTCTCAAAATCAAACTAACAGACAAAAAACCCTCAAAAAATTAAAAAAGAAAAAAGAAAATCAAGCTTCAGGGCCTTCTGAGTTGGCCTGGTCCCAGTCCCTCCTTTCTGGCCCTGCACTATCTTTGAAAACCAATAGAAGCTGGGCATGGTTTTTTTGGTTTGTTTTGTTTTTTTCTTCCGATACTTGAGATTGAACTCAGTACCTTAAACTTTCGAGGCAGGCACAATGCCACTGAGCTAAATCCCTGGCCAACATGGTTTTAATCCCATGCATGCCTCTAGGCACACCTAAAATCCCAGCACTCTGGGAGCCTTAGCAGGACACTGCAAGTTTGAGCCCAGCCTTAGCAAAAACTTGTCTCAAAATAAAAAAGGGTCAAGGATGTAGCTCAGTGCACAGGTTGTGGGTTCAATTCCTAGTACAGGGGGCGGGGTGGTATGACAAAGATCAGAGCAAAGCTCCAGTGGTCTGGCAACCACTGCAGGAGACAGGACGGAGCTGGAGCTTTGTGGAAACCTCATGTCCTCATGTCCTCATGTCCCAGGGAACAACAATTATTTGCCCTGGCCAGCAGTTTCTGAACACCCAACCCACCTGCAAGGCTGTCCGTGTTTGTCCCAACTCAAGAGTTCTTCCACTGTAGAAAGCTCCTTTCTTGAGGGCCTCCTATGAAATCTATTCAAGCAACTGATTTTTACCTGCACTGCCTGCAACTGGAGAAGAGCTGAGCACAAAACAGACTGACCATAAAAGCTCCACAGGGACTCTGAAAAGCTCCAGTATCAACCTGGGAATCTACAAGGCTACTTGCAGGCCTAGGAAAGGCCTAAGAAGGCCCTGAACTCGACCCATGGCTGACCTTGATATTCACCACAAACAGGAAGTGAAACTGAAGCAGGCTTGTGAACTTCCTGGCCAAGTGTTGAAGGTGTGTCCCAGTGACACACACAGCTCCTCAGCAAAGACGCAGAGACAAGGTGGGTTTGGCATTTACAGAAATCCCTGTGCAATAATTAGTTAACCAATAAGCTAATGGAACAGGGACTTCAGTGGCCATATATGACAAGAAACAGAGGCTTTACAGAGATCTTTTTCAGAAAAGTCAAGAAACAGCAAACCCTCAGAAGGGGAATCTAACTTCCAGAATTGCAACATCCTATTATTTAAATGTTTAGTTTTCCACCATTACAAAAGAAAAAGAGACATGCAAAGAAAGTATGGCTCATACACATGAAAAAAGTGGCCAGTGTAAACTATCCTTGAAGAAGCGCACATGGGGACCTAACTAGACAGAGTCCATCCCCTCCCTGCATCCGAGGATGGAACCCAGGGTACTCTATCACTGAGCTACAGCCTCGCTCTTTTTTGTTTGTAGATAGTTTTGATAAGTTGTCCAGACTGGCTTCAAGCTTGTGATCTTCCTGCCTCAGCCTCCTGAGTAGCATCCACAGATGAGCTCCACCATGCCAGGTTAGACAGATTTTAAATGTGTTCAAAGAGCTAAAGGAAGCCACATCTAAGTAACTGTTATATCTAGATGTCTCCTAAGAACCTCATACACTCATAGAAGGGGCTTCAGAAAGGTGACTGGTTTATGACGTTATGGCTGACTGGCTGTTAGGAGGTAGGCAGGGTATGGTCAGAAGGGGTGGGTCACTGTGGAAATGACCTGAAAGGGTTTATCTCCCTTCCCGGTTCCTCCTTTGGTCCTGTTTCCTGGCTGCCATGATGTAAGCAGTGACCCTCTGCTCAGGCCCTTCCATGCCATTTCTGCCCTGGAGTTACCAGACTATGGACTGAAACCTCTACAATACTGTGAGCCAAAAGAAGCCTGTTCTTTAAGTTGTGGGTGCCAGGTATTGTGTCTCAGCGATGAGAAAGTGACTAAGACAAGAACTAAGGGAAAATACAAAAACAATGTTCTGCCAAATAAGAATTCCATACATAGAAATTATAAGAAAAGAAATTCTAGAATTGAAAAAGTGTATGTAAAAGGCTCAATATTTCATCAGGCAGAAGAACAGCAAACTTGAAGATGGATCATCCTGCCAGAGGAACAGAAAGAAAAAGAATAAAAAATGAACTGAGGCCAAGAGATCTGTTGGGTACCATCACACCCACAGAGGATAGGTATCCCAGGAAAGGAGGAAGACAGAGGGGTAGAAAGATTACTTTAAGAAATAATGGCCAAAACCTTCCCATATTTCATGAGGCAGGAATCTACACATCTAAGGAACTCAACAAACTCTAAGATAAATTCAAAGAGATCTATCTATACCCAGATGCATCATGATCAAACTGAAGAAGGACAAAGAGAGAATCTTGAAAAAGCAAGAAGTGATTCATCACACACACATAAGGGATCCTCAGCAAGATTTATAGATAATTTTTCATCAGAAAGTGTGTAAAGCAGAAAGCAACTGGACGACATATTCACTGTGTTGAGAGACAGTCTGTCAGCAGAGAATTCTGCATCCAATGGAACTATCCTTCAAAAATGAAGGAGAGGCTGGAGGTGTAGCCCAGTGGTAGAGCATGTGCTTAGCATGCAAAAGGCTGAGGTTTGACTCTCAGCACCAAAAAAGAGAAAAGGGAAAAAAAGGAGATACTAAGATAAGACTGAAAGAATTCATTACTGTAGAGCTGCTCTATTAGAAATACTAAAAGGGAGGCTCTCAGACTGAAATAAAAGGACAGTGGATAGTGACTCAAATTGACATGAGGAAATTAGGACTGATAAAAGTAATTATATACACACGTAAATATAAAATAAATATATTTTAAATGTGTATCCTTTTTCTCCCTATATGACTTAAAAGACAACTACATAAAGCAAAAATGATAAATCTTTGGTGACAGGGACCCAATGAATAAGCCAAAAATGTATATGACATTATCAGAAAAGGGAGCTATGTAGCAACAAAGGTTTTATATACTGTTGAAATAAAGTTGCCATTAGTCTGAATTAAATTGCCATACTGTTATCTCCAGGGTTACCACTACGAATATAATTAAAAATACACAGTAAAGGCAACAACAAGAAAGTTAAGAACGTACAGTCAGTACAGACTTCAGCTCATCATCCATCTTCTATTACATTATCTGTTCACATAGAAAAACCCTCATTATAGCTTAAGAAAGACATTATTGAATAGCCCTGTGTATGCAGAATGTGGTCATTTATGCCTCTTTTTTTTTTTTTTTGGTACCAGGGATCGAACTCGGGTCCTTGAGCTTTTGAGGCAGGCGGCGGAACCACAGCTAAATCCCTGGCCCCATTTATGCCTCTTTCTAAACAGATTTCTTAAATCTGTGGCTATATACTTTCTAGTGTGACATATCTTTTCTAAAAGAAATTTTGTTTCATGTCAAAAAATATTCGGGGGGTGGAGCCGGGGATTTAGCTCAGTGGTTCCGCCGCCTGCCTCCAAAGCACACAGTCCCGAGAGCTCAATCCTCAGTTCGATCCCTGGTACCAAAAAAAAAAAAAAAAATTGGGGTCGGGGGGAGAATCACAATAGCTAAAAGTTTTATAAACTGTTGTATCACTGCATTTTTCTTACCTTCATTATCCAGCAGTGGCTGCTGATTGACAGTAAGTTTATTCACATCACCATCAAACATTCCTATCAAAGAGGTCTTTAAAATAGCCAACAAAAGCTTCTCTTCTTGTAGTAAGATCTGCCTTTTATCTGGAGTAACATTGATATCAACGCATTCTAAGGAGAAAAAGAACATACATTATAATGTTTAAATTCACCTTTAACAATAGAAATTTACCCATCTACTATTTCATTTACTTCTTACTAAAAATACTATTAAAAACATTACAGTGTTCAGATTAATATTCACAGATTATAAAATTAGTACCAGGTGTGGCAGCCCACTTCTGTAATGCCAACACTCTGGGAGGGTGAGGGAGAAGAATCACAGGTTCAAGCCCAACCTAGGCAACTTAGCAAGACAATGTTTCAAAATAAAAAAAGGTGGAGATACAGTTCAGTGCAAAGGCCCTGGGTTCCCTCCCCAGTACCATATTGAATGAATAAAATTTTTAAATAAAATTAGCTTTTTCAAATAATCAAGAAAAAACATGAACTATTTTTTAAACAAACAACATATGTAAAGATTTGAATGGGCACACCATGCTGGGTGTGGTAGCGTACGACTGTTACCCCAGCACTTGGGAAGCTGAGACAGGATTGCCATGAGTTCGAGGCCAGCCTGGGCTACACAGTGAGTTCAAGGCCAGCCTGAATTACAGAGCAAGACCCTGTCAAAACAAAAACAAACAAACCAAACAAAAAAACCCAAACAAAAAAGTTGAATGTGTACACTGTAATAGAAAACACATGAAGATGTCTAAGAGAAAAAATGTAAGTTAAAGTATTTTATCCCGTATTGAATTTAGTTTAAAAAATGATAGCTAGTACTATCATTGTTGGTAAATGCGTGAACTGGTACAATATGCCTAGAATGCAATACAGAAAAAGCCTTAAAATAATCATATTCACTGACCCAATTCCACCACAAGGAATTTACCTTAAAGATACAGACAATAGGGCTGGGGATTTAGCTCAGTGGTTCCGCCGCCTGCCTCGCAAGCGCAAGGACCTGAGTTCAATCCCCGGTACCAAAAAAAAAAAAAGAAAAGATAACAGACAATAATTTCATTATTAAGGCAGTATTTATAATTTTCAAAAACTGAAAACAAATATAAAAAAACAAAAGAATTAGTGGGCTGGGGATGTAGCTCAGTGGTAGAGTACTTGTCTAGCATGCATCAGGCCTTAGCTTTGATCCCTAGCACCATAAGCAAAAAAACATTTAAAAAATCAAAGTGTAACCATGGACTGGAACACTGGAGTATACAATAGGCATTAAAGTCATGTTTCTTTTTTTTTTTTTTTTGGTACCGGGGATTGAACTCAGGTCCTTGCGCTTGCACAGCAGGCAGCGAAACCACTGAGCTACATCCCTGGCCCTTGTGTTTCTTAATACTAATGACATGAAAAAGAAAATGTTGGGTAGAGGATGTAGCTCAGTGGTGCCCTGCCTGCCTGGCAAGCACAAGGTCCTGAGTTTGATCTCTGGTACCAAAAAAAAAAGAAAATATTCACATCTAAGTATAAAGAAAAGGATACCAGATTATTTTCTCACCCCAAAGGCTAGGTGTGGTGTGTATATTTTAAGGTAAGCACATATATATTTCTAAGAGTCTAGAGAAAATAGATGACAGTAAGTCAGAATTCTAGCAATCAGAAGAAAGTATATAGTATAAACTTACAGTATAAACTTAATTATTTTCAAAATCAAGGAATCTACCTTCTCCCTTCATTAATGTTTAAAAAAGTGACATTTTCCTACTAATATAATTGATACAGTTTCAAGAAGAAAACAGAAATGTCTGTATAAAAATCAAAATTATTCTCTTTCCAGTCACATCCAAACTTTATAATTTCATTTTATTCTTTTAAAAGTTAGCAATTTTATTGAATTCTCAGTGGAACCTACCTGAATCAACAGAAATGTTAAGAACAACAAAAGGATATTGATGTCGATTATACATGTGGTAGACCTCATTCACAAGTCTAGAGACCTGTCCAAAAAACAACAAAAGAATAAATATTCCCTTCTCTCACTGTTGTAACAACATGCTATTCTAACCTATCACCAAACGGATCAAATTTTATTAAACGTATACAGCTTTACTAAGATATAGTTTATATACAATAAAGTGCATATATTTAATATTTTACTTACTAGTACATGTTTGTAGTACATAATGATTACATGTACATAACATATCTTAATTTTTATTCCCCTTCCCCTCTCTTCACCTCTAGATTCCTTTCCAATTTACAAAAGACCTAGATCTATGATCAAAATATGTTGTCTTCGTCTTTTCCTTTGCTCTTCATTCTTTGGGCTTCTCGAATAAGAGAAGTTATGTAACTTTCACCTTTGTGTCTGATATACTTTACTTAACATGGTCTTAAGGTAAACTGCACATATTTGAAATGTACAATTTGATAACATACACACACCTATGAAAGTATCCCATAATCAAATATATACCCATTACTCAGTTTCCTTATGTCTCTCAAAGCGATATTTTTTAATCATAGACACCTAAAACAAACTTTTTCCAACCTAAAGATGCTCTTTATCAAACTTTAATAAAATGCAGGTACAATTTAAATGTTCAGAAAGCACATTTAAATGTACTTGGTAACATATTTCTATGACATTATGAGATTAAATGGCATTAGAGGTAAACCATAAAATCATACTAATTATAATACAGGTGGTAAACTTTTAGAGGCTAAATCACATCTTATAGCTATAAGGAAATTTTTTAAAATATGCTTTTATTAGTGCCTATTAATTTTACAAAATACTGAGTATCAATCTGACATATTCATATATATATGACAGGGCCAGGGATTTAGCTCAGTGGTTCTGCTGCCTGCCTTGCAAGCTCAAGGTCCTAGGTTCGATCCCCAGTACCAAAAAAAACAAAAACCATCTATCTATCTATCTATCTATCTATATATATATATACACACACACTGCAATATATATATAACATATTTGATCGTATCACCCCAGTATCCTCCCTTATACCTCTCTCCCTCCTACCCTTCCTTTTTACCTCCGCTACAAGTAAATAAAACAAAAAAATACTACTGAGCGACAAAGTTGCTAAAGATGCAAAAGGCAAAACTGAACTACTTAAAACCCATGTACATAATTCTATCAAGAAGATGAGTTTTTAGTCTGAGGCAGAGGTAATCCAGCCCCTCATTTTCCTGGAAAATGGAGAGAAAGAAGAGAAAATACAGAAATACACGCACGTGGTCAATCCACACTGAAAACCCTAGATGACAGCAAATGTTTTGAAATGTTTCCTTTCTTCAGTGATAGTTTCTATGATAATGAATACACTGGTAATTAATTTTTGTTTGTTTTTCTTTTTCTTTTGGTACTGGGAATCGAACTTGGGACCTTGCGCTTTCGAGGCAGGTGCCAGAACCACTGAGCTAAATCCCCAGCCCATTATGTACTTGATATATTTATGTATGTATGCACATATATGCACATGGGTACATATACAATTGAAAGAACCATGTACTTTCTTAAATGCCTGAAACGATTTTAAAGTCATGTTTCTGAGTCAGTCCCATGTTCCATGTAAATTGCTTGTGTACGAAAAATCCATGAAATTATTCAGAAATAAAAAGACATAAGCATAAACTAATACAAAACATGTGTAAATACCTTTGCTGGGTCACAAGGACGCCGATTGATGAAGAAAAACTGTCTGTCTGCTGCGCTCCTCCCAACGCCATGCGTGCCGCGTGAGACGAAGCCTGAGATACTATTTCAGAGGGCACAGGGTTAGAACACCGGGCACAGGGCAGGCACAATCTTAAAACAGCTAAAAACACCGGCTGGAGTGCTGGGGCATATTCGGTTTGTGTACACCTGTGGGTCGTCTTAAGGATTCACACACAGCCCAGGTGTTCTGAATGCCCCAAAGCTTATGCAGCCGAAACTCCCTCGGAGGCAATGCAGTGGCTCACCATGGACTTGGCCCAGCCCACCTCTCGCCCTCCCTGTTACACCCCGGCCCCCATGTCAGGATCGGTCCACACCCAACACACTCTTCAAGCCCTCTGTGCTGTCCTCCCCGGCTTGCCCATGGAGTCTAACCACTCGCACACAGGATCTCTGCCCACATTCTGTCTTCAGTCAGCAAATGTACATCTACTAAGGTGCTAGTGACATGCTTGCTCTATATGAGACCCACCCCTGGGATGCCTGCATTTTCATAACTTTAACATAAAGAAATGAATTTCCATCTTTATTTTAATTTTAAACATGAGCCAAAAGTAGACAAAGAAAGAGTAAGGGGTGTGAATCTTCACAAGGCCAGTCCTGCTCAGGAAGTATCTATTGTATGGTGTCTAAAAACAAGGATGCCAGACTATCTTCATCAGATCCTCAAAAAGTCAAACACCGTAGATAAAATAAGGTAAAAATTATTCTAACTGAGGGGCCAGGGATTTAGCTCAGTGGTTCTGGCGCCTCCCTTGCAAGCACAAGGTCCTGAGTTCAATCCCCATACCAAAAAAAAAAAGTTATTCTAACTGAACAGCCTTGACAAAGACTAATTCAGCAGGAACCCCCCCTGCAATGTACCAGTTAGCCAAAATACTATTTGAATTAAGTAACTGAGTCTTTTAAATCCTCTTTCTCAGCAGTGAGAATGCCCAGTTTTACACAGGACATAAAAATATAAGCCTTAGTGCTCGCTTTGGCTGAACATATACTAAAAAAAAAAAAAGCCTTAAAATCATATTTGAAAAGAAAAAAGACAACACCTTCTGTCTGTCTTCTGGCAGCAATCTACTTACTGAAACAGATCAGGCAGCGTGTCGGAACAGCTCAGGCCATACTCTTCACAGACAGATTCACTAGGGGGCAGCTGAACAAAAGGAAGGAGGCTTTGCAACTGAAAGAAACCAAGCGCCATGGTTATTTCCTAACAAACACGGAACAGACCAACACTCAGAGAAGATGTGTTTTCTTCCCAGCCAAGCCACCTGCTTTAAAAGCACAAAGAAACTCAGCAAAGAATTCTGACAATTGCCTTTCAGTACCATAAAAGGATTGTTTTTACTAAAAAAATGAAACACACAAGCTCTTCTTGTTCATAATCAACACAATGCCTATGATACTTTGTTTTGTTCAAGTGAGGAAGAGAGTTAAAGATGCAGCTCTCAAATATTAACTTCGTGACAGGTATCTTTTTTTTTTTTAAATAATTCTTAGGGCCGGAAATATAGCTCAGTGGCACCATGTCTACCTGGCAAGCACAAGGTCCCAAGTTCAATCCCTGGTACCAAAAAAAAAAGTTAAAAAAAAACAAAACAGGGGCCAGGGATTTAGCTCAGTGGTTTCGCCGCTGCTGTGAAAGTGCAAGGACCCGAGTTCAATCCCCAGTACCAAAAAAAACCCAAAGAAAGAGCTCTTATATTTTATTCGCACTCTACTAGAAAGGATAATGAAACCTGTCATAATCAGAATAAAATATTTTCAGGAACTGGCCACCACTACCTGCTTCTGCCCAAACACAGAGCCGATATTCTCCTTCAAGCTGGTGCTGCCACTTGTGCACACCACAGGCTGCCGCTTTCCTTGTCCAAGCTGATTGGTACAACTTACACGGATGCCTGCTGAAATGATACAGTACGCATGTAAGACCTGGACCATTCTGGCATACTCCTATTTAAAAAAACAAACACAAGACTCAACATTAATCTTACAGGAATTAAATGGCTCAAGTTACAAGATCCAATTCAAGGTTCTCATACCATTTCGCAAACCAGGGAAGGAATTATTGACAGAGTAAACTCTGGAGAAGTATCTCTCTATGTGCTGTGAAAGGTGGCTCGAGCCTTGGCTCCTAGTCTTTGTCCTCCCACCTGTCCTTGATATAAGCATCAAAAAGGATGTTCATTTTGACCTTGTAATCTCTGCCCTAGAAACTTCTTCCTTCCTTTTTTTTTTTAAAGAGATCTATCCTTGTAGAAAGACAAGAATACAAAGGTATATAACAAAAATATTCACTGAAATAATCTCTGTGAAAAATCAGAAACAAGCTAAGCAACCATCAGCAAGGAGCTAACTAAATTATGATATATCTGTATCATGGAGGAATGACAAAGAATAGGATAGTGCACACTGATCAAATAATTACAGTATCTAAGTGAAAAGTCAGTTACACACAGTATATATGATAGGATCCTAATTATTTCAGAAATATCTAAATATATATAGACTACCTGTACACAGGGTATTTATAGCCTAAAGGATATAAACCAAACTCAAGAGAGTAGGCAGAGACAGTTTCAACTTTCTAACACATACAATTTTAAACACTTCAATGCTGCACATTTTGTATTTCTTGCCTTCCTTCACTGATATATTTATCATGGAGTTTTTATAACCATATGAAGTTGAAAAATATCTAAAAAGGCTTATAAACTGTTAATAATGGCCACCCCTGACAAGTACAATTTCTATATTCCTCTATTTTTCTGGGGCTCTAATTTTTTCCCTTAAGATGAAAAAAAAACAAACCATGTTATTTTCTCTATTTTTGTAAAATTTAATCAAGTTGCATTTAGCACAAAGTGTTTTACAAGTAAAAGATTTTAGCTGCATATGCTTAAGCAATTCTTTGGACTATAAAAAATATATGTACAAGCTAGGTGCAATGGTGCATGCCTATAATCCCAGCTACTCAGCAGGCTGAGGCAGGAGGATCCCAAGTCTGAGGCCAGCCCAGATAGTTTAACAAGACCTTGTTTCAAAGTAAAAATTTTTAAAAAAGAACTGGAATGCTTGCCTAGCATAAATAATGTTACTTCTTAAAGGACTCAAAACACAAAACAAAAAGGTAAACCATCCTAAAGTTCAGTCTTGATGGAAGAAAGTAAACAAAGCACTTGTTTAAAAAGAAAATCAAGGGAATAGAATTAACTGAAGAGTAATTATCTTTAATAAACCTTTTACTCATGTACACTGCACTACTGATGCTGAAGACGAGAGACTGTGAATTTAGCATACCTTCTTAATATTCCTTTGAAATTCCTTATGGCGCACAGGTAGTGTATAAAATAACTGCTGTACACTGACTGTTGTCCCTTTGGGTCGTGGACAGGGGGTTTTTTGGACAATTTTCCCATTGTGATCAAACACAAGTCGAGTCCCAACCTTTGCAGACATGTGGCACGTAGAAATAGTTACATCACTGTAAGAGAACGCAGCACGGCCTATCTGGTTAGACAGGACTGGACACAGTATATACTCTTTTCCCCATTTTTTCTTTCTCTTGAAACTCTGAAAGGTGTAGATTCCTCTGATATAATCAAGTGAGTTTAAATGGGTGAGGAGTCATCCTAAAAATCCAAGGTTGGACGCCTAAAAACTAGTGAGACAGACTTCCATAAATCCTTTGTTTTGATAAAAGCTTTTTCAGGTTGTAATGGAAAACAACAAAGGATCTCAAAATTTATTCACAAATAATAATGGCTGTGTGTGGAGCTCAGTGGTAGAGCACCTGCCTAGCATGCCCGAGGCTCTAGGTTCATTCAATCCCAAGTAATACAAAAAAAACCAAAAAATGTTAAGACTTGGGTCTAGATGTCTCCCAAAGCCTCAGGTGCTCATTGGTGGGACTTTTTCAGAGGTGGCTGGATCTAGGGTGTGAATACAGATTAGTACCCTAACTGGATTAGCATAGTTCTGGGTGTGGCTGAATGAATTTACTAAAGAAGGAAGTCCCTCCCGGGGTGTGGGTGGCACCTATCAATACACTTGCAGCCTGGATGGAATACAAAGGGAAAGGAGTCAAGTTAATGGATAAAAATATTATATCACCTCAGTGCACAGAGTGAGCTCAGAGCTTCCCCCCGAAAGCCAAAAGTTTCAACCAGAGTGAGATCGGCAAACTCTTGAATCTTAGAAGTGTGGTGTTTCAAAGCTGAAAGAGAGTGTAAAGTAAGGCCCAAAATGTCTCACGTGACACAGGAATGACTATACACAATACCTACCAAGTAACTGGGTTTAAAAAGTTGCTTTTGCAATATTTAAGTGTTTCTCGAAATTCTGGGATGTTTGGTCCAGTTATTTTTAATAGGATTAGAAAAATTCAACTTACCTAAGGCTTCAAAGTTTTCTTCTTCTACCCCACATCCATTGTCTGAAACTTCAATGAGATCCACCCCATAGTCTTTAAGCCTTAGATCTAAAAGATTTAAAATATTTACTTCTTAAAGACTGATCCATGGTAAAAAAAAAAAAAAAACAAAAAAAAAACCAAACCTTTTATAATGATATACAACACCAAAGTGTCACGGCTACACTTTTACTTAAATGTACTGCCGACATCTTGTATATTTTAAGCCATCAGGGCTACTGAGTAATGCAAATTAAATAGTATTTTAAAATATTTCTTGCAAAGGAGTAATTTTAACATAGTCATTAAAGAGAACAGCCTTTGGATCAGACTTCCTAGCTGATATTTTACTAGCTTTATAATCTAAAAAAAAAGTAAATTTCTTATGCCTTAATTTCCTGATTAATATAATGGTGATAACTCCTAATTCAGTTATTCTGCATATTAAATGAAATATTCTATGCATAATTCTTTTTCTTTTTTCTTTTTTCGTTTTTTGAGACAGGGTCTCACTATGTAGTTCAGGCTGGCCTCAAACTCTGACTCTCCCACGCTTCGGCCTCCAGAGTGCTGGGATTACAGGTGTGCACCACCACATCCAGCTTCCATGTGTAATCCTTTTTTTTTTTTTTCCAGTGCCAGGGATTGAATTTAGGACCTTGCACTTGCGAGGCAGGTGCAGCACCACTGACCTAAATCTCTGGCCCTTCCATGTGTAATTCTTAGCACAATGCCTGCCTAGCTCTCAGTAAAAACAGAGTGAAAGTTAACTGCTATTAGTATTCTTGCCACCTTGTCAAGTACTAGAGACATAATTAATTGCTAACATTAAAGTAATAATTTATTGGCATACCAACACTGGATTGCTTTATTACAATAACACACGTTTCTTAATTAAAAAAGCATAAACTTGTTGCTTAAAACTCTCCTAAACTTACCAATATTAGTGGCACCAGCATCCACACTATTTTCTACCAACTCCTTCACAGCAGTGCTGAGACTCAGTACCACTTGCCCAGAACAAATCTGATGAACTGACTTCCCATCAATAGCTTTGATGGCTTTTGCAGGTTCTGTACTAAAGAAATCAAGAAACAAAGCAAGTATTTAAACAAAACAAGAAAGCTATTTTCATCCTGATTTTAACAGTGAGAAATGAATCATCCATTATTAATGGGTTTAAGCCTTTACTGATTATGTGCACACACCCACTTGTTATACTCACAAATGTAAGTATTGTTTTATAATCCTTAAATATGTCAGAAATACCTTTGAATAGATGCATCAGGTTCAATATTTAAAACATAATTATACATGTTTTTCACCTGGAAGAAATATATTGTATCCCTCAGACTATGTAATCTTTTACAACAATGGGATTTTTTCTCAAAAAGCAAAAGCAACACTTCCCACACAAGAGTATGACGAGAAACAGTGTTTATGACAAACCATGTAAGAAAGTGGGTGCCCACCATAAGATAATAATCCCCACAGTTGACTTTGAAATATCTATCCAAATCCAAGGTACCCAATGCTAACTTGCCAAAAGCCCTCCAAGTTCTTCCTGTAATGGGTTTCAGCTTTACAACTATTTTGTCTCCAAGTTTCTAAAATCACAAATCTTGTCAAATAATTTTTAGGCTTGAAAAGTTACTAGTGCCCCTCTGCCTATTATATGAAGTTTAAAATCTGGTCATAAAGCCTGGAGTGGTGGCACACACCTGTAACTCAAGCACTCTGGACAGCTTAGCAACTCAGTGAGACTGTCTCAAAATAAGGGGTTGGGGGTGCTGGGTGCAAAGGTTCTGGGTTCAATCTTCAGTATGAAAAAATTTAGTCATGACTGGCCCCCAATTCTCTATTGCTCTTCCCCAAGTTTCCCACTTTAATCACAGTAAACAATTGTTTTCTGAATATGACAAGCTCACAGACACTGCTTTGTATGTAAGCAACTCTGTCTCAACTGCACCCCCCTTCCTCCTCCGCCTGGCTAACTCCTGCTCATCTCCAGGATGTATTCCACATTTTCATTAATGTAGCACTTCCCAGTAAATCGTTCCATAACCCGGGTATCATAGAACATAGGCGCCTTCCTGGAAATCTTTGCACCTTTCGCAAAGCACCCAACATATATCCCGCCTTCAATTAACCCATACAGTAAGAGAATTTAAAAAAGAGAATAAAAAAACCTCTTTAATCTTTATTCTACTTGCAAAGACTCTCACTTTTAAGTTTGTCGATAATGTTAAACTGCGGATGATCTCACATTAAATAGGAACCAGCTCTGAAAACTAACTTATCTGGTAACACACTATAGACTACAGGTCCATTTTTTGTATTTATTTTGAACTCGAGGAGGGGCACGACATTTAAGTACTGAAAGCTAAATTCTCGACATTGAGCGCACCTGTGTTGGTCGAAGAGTTGCTAAACACAATTCGGTATTACTTCACTGCCAGAAATGAAATACTCAAGTAGAAACAATGCAATCCCCCCCACCCCCCAAATGGGGATTGAACCTAGGGCCTTGGCAGGGAGGTACATCTCCAGCCTTTTTCTTTGACACATAGGCTTACTAAGTCGCCCAAGTTGGTCTCGAACTTGCGATCCTCCTGCCTCGGGCTCCAAGAGTGCTAGGATTACAGGAGACCACTACGACCGGCTTCCATCGAGTTCTCTGGCAAGTCCTGTAGTAACCCCAGCACTGGGCCCCAGACGCTGGTTCTTTCATTTTTAAAACCTGAGCAGCTATGCAAATCAGCGTGCGCCTCGAAGCTTCCTTCTTCCCTCAACAATTAAAGACAGGCAGACTCCAGGTAAAGATGAAGTGAGTTCATTCTACGGGGATGTCCTGCTCCGGCTTCAGGCCCACCTCCTTCTGAAGGCGTCTGAGCGGCTGAACCCAGCATCCCTCATCCGCAGCCCGAGGGCGCCAAGACAGGCTCTAATAATGCTGCTACCAGGCTGGCCACGCGCCTCGCCATTTCCCAACCTTTCTTGGGGCCTGGAACGACGCGGGCCTCAGAGAGGGAGACCAGAGAGAACACCGCAGCCCCGCTCACCTAGCGTCCCCAGGTCGCTCCATGGAGGAAAAAAACGACTCCAGCGTCCGGAAGAGTTCCCTCCGCCACGCCCACAAAGGGGATGGGGCATCTTCCGCCCATTCATTGGCTACTTTTGCCACCGAGTCCCGCCCCTTCCGGGCGGGGTGGCCACAATTCCTTCTCGCTGATTGGATATATCAAAGGTCGACTCAAAGACTCCTAACACCCGAGCCAATTATAGTGCAAGAACTGCGTTTTCCCGAACGCCAGTATCTCGGGTCAGAAGGAAAAGTGGCCGCAGTGTGTGGTGGTTGTGGACGGTTTCTGGGCATACGGTCCCACTGTTGCCACCTTCCTTCCTTTGGTTCCCGCGATGCCGATGTACCAGGTAAAGCCCTATCACGGGGGCTGCGCTCCGCTGCGTGTAGAGCTTCCCACTTGCATGTACCGGCTCCCCAACGTGCACTGCAGGACCAACAGCCCCGCGCCCGACGAGGGCCACGTGCAGGTAGGAGTGTGGGCCCCCGCCCAGTGCGCACGCGCCGTGGCCGGGCCTTGCCCTACCCCATCACCCCGCGGCGGTCCAGGGTGCTGGTGCCGCAGTGGCCGTGGGCCCCCTGGTGCTCCGACCCTGGCCAGCGCATCTCACCTGGCAGGAACCACCTGTGGGTGCCCAGTCTAGCCCGGCCTCCAGCCCCACCCAGCCCTGGTGACCCTGCCAGCCAATGAGACACCCGTTTATTAAAAGGTCTGTCCATCTTTATTTTTTTGGCATATGGTCAAACTTTTTCATTACAAAGCTTTGCCTCACAGAAAAGCAAATAATTCATCATCTTGAGGAATTACAGGCTGAACCTCAGGGTCACCATCACCAAGGTGGCGACCAATTATCAGTGCCTCACTTTTATAACTTTGCCCCCAAAGATCTTTCCTTTTCTATTATTATTTTGACAACTAATTATGGATCTTTAGCTGTCTTGATATAAGTGGAAGCCTACTTATATCTGAATGGCTGGCTTTTTTTTTTGTAGTCTTGTGTCATTTTGTTGCAACAAGGAAGTCATTTTCTCTGCAGTGTGCTGTTCCACTGTGTGACTGTTCCATTACCTCTCCCTCCTGCTGCTCGTGAGCGCTGGGTGGTTTTCCATTTATGGTGATACGAGTAATTCTGCAGTGAGTATTCTTAGGAGCTGGCATAGGGCATATAGTAAGGAACAAGATTGCTGGCCCAGTGGGGTCTGTCTTCCCCTTTAACTGGATAAATTACTTCTTAAAGTGGTTATACTGGCTTATCCTCTCATCAGCCTTGGAAAAGCCTTGCAAAGCTGGTGGGTGGACTGATGTAGTCATCCTAATGTAGTTTCAGATTAGATTTCCTCGGTTTCTAAGTTGAGACTTTTCATGTTTCCTGGCCATTTTGAATACTGTACATCTTTTGAAGTCTTTAACTCAGATCTTTCACTCTTTTATTTATTGCAAATATACATCAGAAGTTTCCAGTGGAAAAATGTTGGGACAGGAAATGAATGGATTATCTTTTGTGGTCAGTTTTCCTGCTATGTATTATCCTCCATTTTGTCTTCATAGCTTTCTGCCTAGTTTGGAAGGGAGGTAGTTAAGTTAATTTGAAACCCAATGACATTAACAGTTGCTTCATCACAGAGCTAAAGACAAAAATAGCAGATATGATTCTGTGTTCCTTCAACTAGAGACTACCACAGAGCCATGGCCCAGTGCCCCTTCAACTGCACAGTCAAAGGAACCAAAAAGAAAACCCAGGAATGGGGGATGTCATGTATTATTCATCACCAAGTTTTAAGTCTGCTGCCTGACTTCTTTTGGGCTTTGATTGAACTTCTTACTTAGAAGATGCATAGTCCTGCTGCTCTAGCAATTATCTGGTACATGACAATATAGATAAACAATTAAAAATCAAGTGAATCTAGTACAAATGAGAGCCACACAAAAAATCAGCAGCTTCTAAATATATATATAAGTCACAGTCTAGTCCTAGCATGGACAACTACAGGCCAACATAGGAAAGTACCGATGAGATAAAGCAGTTACCTCAAGCATTTTGGTAGTACATCAAGAGCACCCAGCTCAAGCCATTTGAGAAATCACAGACCACATTACATGTGCAGTTCTCACCCCAGGCATTTTCAGTGTGTACTGTGTTTTGAATCTGGTGGCTGCTTCTTTGACCCTGGTGGGATTGACATCCCGGTGCCATTTGTAGAAATGAACAAGACTGTATAAGAACAATACACATGGGCTGAGGATTTAGCTCAGTGGTTTCGCCGCCTGCTGCACAAGCGCAAGGACCCGAGTTCAATCCCAGGTACCAAAAAAAAAAGAACAATGCACAAATATAGGCTGGACAAATGAGATTTGGAAAGATTACCATTGAGTAACATGAAAGTATTACACAGGTACTAGTCCTGTCATACATCTTGTGTTCAGACATTTCCATCAGCACCTAATTATTTAATTGGCATCTTTCATTCTTTGTTCTATCCAGAATTTAGTGGCCTTACTTATCTTCCCTATCTAAACTTCAGAGCCTCAGTCTAGGAGAGGTAAGACAGTGGTGGTTAAGTTCAACCGTAAATAGGAACTCACCAAACCAGAGAAGACAGAATGGCATGTATAAAGGTCCTATGGTAGGAGGGAGTTTAGGAACTCACAGTACCGTGCGGTTAGAGCACAGAACAAGTGAGAGAATTATAAGGTGAAGGAGCCAGGGTCCAAGTCATACAGGTACTTATTAAGCCATGTTAAGAGTTTAATTTGTATCCTAAGAGCCTAAAAAGGTAGCACAAAGGAGGTGGTAACAAAATGTGAGATTTAAAAAAAAAAATCTCTGGCTGGCATCTTCAGGGAGATGGATCACAGCAGTGGACCAGCCCGGGTACAAAGGACCAGTAAGAAAACAGGCCAGGTGAACAATGGTGACCTGTGCCTGGGCACTGATAATGGAGACGCTTAAAAGTCAGGGGATTCCAAAAATATTTGGGAGGTGAAACTCCTAACACCTGGTGATCAATAGGATATGTGAGAGAAGGGGTTGTAGGGAATGACCATTGGCAGAACAAATGTTCCTAAAGACATTGGACTTCCCCACGTGATACGAGCAAATACGGTGCTCCTCCACCCCCGCGGTATTGTGAGTACTTATGTATAGTAAACTCAAGAGCACAGCCATATTCTTTTTTTTTTTTTTTTTGGTACCGGGGATCAAACTCAGGACCTTACACTTGCAAGTCAGGTGCGGAACCACTGAGCTAAATCCCCGGCCTTATATTCTTGACTCTTCTGTCTGACTGTGGGCATTTTCCTCATGCTTAATGTAGTCTCTCAACTCAAAGTGGGTTACCTGTTAATGACAGCTCATGAATTGGATATAGGTTGTACAACTTGACTTTATTGGGAGGTTATTAGGTATTGTTTTTTAAAGTAAGTCCATAACTTGAGACTTATTTATAGGCAAATATTATTAGTTACTCTGTACCAGTGACTACTAGGCAAGAAGGACAGACTTACTGACTGAGGGACCTAAGAGTTCCTGCTTCATGAAGTTATACATTTCAGTAGTGAAAAAGTTCTAGATCAGTGATGGTGAACCTTTTAGAGACTGAGTGCCCAAAATCTAAAACCCACTTATTTATCACAGAGTGCCAATACTGCCGTTAAACCTGAATACTGACCAGGTTTGCGATAGCTCAGATGAATGGCAACTAATGAGTTGTGGCTCACTGACATCAGCCTGGCACTGCTACTGCTTTCCAAGCATGCATATGGCCCCTCTGTGTGCTGCTATTCCATGCTCCACTACAGGCAGTGCTGGGAAAACGTGGTTCAAGTGTGGACAGGGAGGGCTCTGCATGCCCGTAGCAGCACACATGCCACAGATTCACCACCACTGTTCTAGGTGATTCTAAGACAAGAGGGTGCCAGTGTTGCTTTACAGATTATTTAGGAAATCACTTTTCTGTGCCAGTGATCTGCTTCTGTGCTGAAGGAGACCTCTTAAACCTAAGCTGCCTTTTCCTTTTATTTGTATAAATGATTAAGTTCCATTCTCATTGTGCCCCCCATCTTTACTTATTTAAACAAACTATTTTGAATTAATTTGTTATTAAAGAATCCTGGCCTGGCCTAGTGGCAAATTCCTGTACGAGGCCAGTCTTGGCCACTTAACAAGACCTTGTCTCAGAATAAAATAATAAAAAGGGATAGGAATGTAGCTCAGTGCTCCTTGGGTTCAATCCCCATTACCACAAACAAAAAACAATACTCAGAGCAGTAGGAGGTTGAGGCAGACAGAGGATCCCTTGAGCCCAGGAGTTTGGGGTCAGCCTGGATGACATAGTAAAATTTTGTCTCTTATAAATACATACATATATCCATACATACTTTTAAAAAAGTTTTTTGTTTTGGTACCGGGGCTCGAACTTGGGACCTTGTGTTTGTGAGGCAGGCAGCGACACCACTGAGCTAGATCCCCAGCCCCATACATACATATTAAAGACTGATTTGTTTATTTTCTACTGTTCTCTGTTCTTCAATTACCTGAAATCAGAATCATCATTTCTAAGTCACTTTCATTCACGTTTTTTCTTTATTCTAGAACATTTGGATTTGCAGGACCTATTTAAAATAACTCTGCCATTTTGGTGTAATGTATGATGTATGTATTTACAGTACTGGGGATTAAACCCAAGGCCTTTGCATTGAACTACATCACCAGCCCTTTTTTATTTTTTGACAGGGTCTTACTAAATCACTAAGTTGCCTGGGCTGAGCTCAAACTTTCAGTCTTTCTGCCTCAGCCTCCCAGTGCTGGGATTGAAGGCACCCATCACCACACCCAACTTGTAAAGGGACAGAGAACATTTGTTAGCACATGGGACAAAGTAAGAAAAGTGATCAAATTTAGACAGACTGCTTCATGAGAGGAAATGACTACTCAGTTGTTGGTTTCTTTAGGAAGCATTAGACCCCTCTCTGCAAGCTCTCGAGTCCCGCCAAGATGATATTTTAAAACGTTTGTACGAGTTGAAAGCTGCAGTTGATAGTCTCTCCAAGATGATTCACACTCCAGATGCAGATGTGGATGTAACCAACATCATGCAAGTGGATGAACCCACAGCTCTGAAGACCAATGCATTGGACTTGAATTCAGTGCTTGGAAAGGTAGGTGTGTTTCAAAAGCCGAGAGCCATCTGTGTGCTAGATAGTTGTTAGTGCCAGAAAATTGTGCCAGCATGATTCTGTCTTGGCTTTCAAGGTGGAGCACTTGATCTTTATTTGCCCCAAAATGACTGTGCCTCAGCATAGAACAGGTTTGCATGACATGAGTGAAGCCAAAGCAAGCTCCAAAGCTGCTTCTTGACTTCTCAGACAGAGTGGAGAACGAGGAGCGGGAGGCAGAGGAGAATCAAGAGTCCCAGCTTCTTGCTATCTCAGGCCTGTCCAGCAGCCTGTGAGCCTCGGAGGAACAGGTCCCAGTTGGTTTGGCTCAGCAGAGGCGACCTTAACTGTTTGATAGAAGTACATCTGTCACAGCCTGGCTGCCTGGGCACAGAAATCCCATCAGTCCTTTTGTACTACATTGCTAAAAATCACTCATACTTTGGATGTCTTTGCTTAAATTCAATTTGCTTTATTAAAGTAGGTTGTGTCAGCCAGCCTTCATAATTGTTTATAGGCTTCAGCTAATTTAGGAGACGATCTAATACACAAAGAATGTTTGCACTGTAAAATATCTTACAAGATATTGTAATATATCGTACCATATATACACATTATGTACACTATATTGTACCAGAGGGTGCAAAGGGTTTGTCCTAAGACTCCCTACTAATAGTTTTCTGTAGAATTGGTGATGGAATGGTACAAATCAAAGACCTAAAAAATGGAAGCAAGGTTGCAGTGTCTCGCCCAGGGTTCTGCTTCTGGCAACTTCAGTGCCTCTGCCTCTGTATTCCTTCCCCTGCCCATGCGTTCATCCTATACATGTTTTTGTGTATTGAGGACTCAGCCAAGACCTGACCAGGCCCCCAGGGAGCCAGTCTCGAGGTGAGTCTGGGAGCATGCACAGTGATTTCTTACTGTGCCGGAAAGGCTCCTCAGAGCACATGGTGCTCAAGGTAAATTTTGATACCTTAGAGGGCAAAGTATCAAGTAATGTGATCTGTTCAGGAAACTACAAAGCATTCAGCCTACCTTGGTATTAAGGGCACTAAGAGTGGCAGGCTCTTGAGAAAAGGCCAAAACACTGCCGGCTGTGACAGTCTGCATGAGCAGTGTTTTGTTGTTGTTGAGACAGGGTCTCACTTGGTAGTTCAGGCCAGCCTCGAACTCAGCAGTCCTTCCTCGAGCTGAGATTGGGATCATAGTGCTGAGTGCTGGGATTCGAGGTGTGTACCACCACACCCAGCATGATGTTCCTTCTTAAGAGAGAAAGAATAGAGATAAAATCCTCCTCTAAGATGGCTACGCGTCTCAGCACTTAGCGCTTCATGGTGCACATTGTCCTCTTCCCCGCATTGCCAGTGACCTCTAGAGTCAAGACCCTGCTTTCAAGGGGCTCTTCGTTGAAACATCTTGATGAAGAAACTACCTCCTGCCACGTGGACAGCGTTAGATTTGGTGGCTGGAAGAATTGTATGTGTACCTCTTTGACACAGTTGTATATAACTCAGAGGAAAAAAAGACGAAGTGTCATCCCTGACGCACTGTTACGTGAACTTGGTGTTAAGAGTCCACTCTTTCTGTGTGGGCAGCCAGCAGTGGAGGGGTCAGGACATGGAGTCAGCCCAGACTCCGGCTCCCCTGCTTATGGAGTTCAGTGAACCTTGGATAAATTATTGCCTCCCCGTGACTCAGTTTTCCCAGCTGTTGAGTGAGGGTATTAAGGATGACTGCCTCATGGGAGCCCAAGGATTCAATTAAATGACCCTGGTTAGGTTCCTAGGGTGGTACCTGGTAAAATTACACTCAGACTGCTCACATTGCTGTGCTATTCTGATCTTCCCCCAGGATTATGGGGCACTGAAAGACATCGTGATCAACGCAAACCCGGCCTCACCTCCCCTCTCCCTGCTTGTGCTGCACAGGCTGCTCTGTGAGCGCTACAGGGTCCTGTCCACGGTGCACACACACTCATCAGTCAAGAGCGTGCCTGAGAGCCTTCTCAAGTGCTTTGGGGAACAGACTAGAAAACAGGCCCGTCATGAGTATCAGCTGGGCTTCACCTTAATTTGGAAGAATGGTAAGTACAGAGGACCAGGTTGAACTTAACTGTGATGAGACGCAGGCCGTGGTTTTGCTAAAAGGCAGCAGAGATGAGACGTTCTGCAGCATAGACTATAGCTTTTCTGTCAGGTCAGATCCTCTCCAAGACAGTTCCAGGGAATTCTGAGCACTGGAGATGGGATTTCTGTCCAACCAGGCACAGCCCTCTGGCCTTCACATTCTAGGCAAGTGCTCTACCATTGAGCTATTTCCCCATGCCCCTGGCCTTCACATTCTAAAACTTGCTCCAGGTACACTCATGTTTTTCTATGGGCCTCAAAGAATGGCAGGATATCATTGATTCATAATCCCAGGGATGTGCATTGCTCCTGGTGAGGTTTATACAGACAGTAGTGAGTTAACATCCTCGAATGATGCTTCACTGCCCTCAGCCCCACGTATGGACAGAAGTTGTAAGGGCAGAACTGTCCCAAGTCTGGGATATGAGACTCCTGGTTTCCTGTCCTCAGCCTCCAAATCCTTCAGTACAAGGGTTAGAAAAGATGTCTGACGTCCCTTCTACCTTGAAAATTTAAAGGGGTACTTGGTTACTTTTTTATCATAGTTTGCATTTTAAGACTTGCATATTAACTCTTGGAGACAGACAGAAAATGTGATGTTGGGGATTTAGCTCAGTGGTTCCAGTGCCTGCCTCTCAAGCACAAGGTCCTGAGTTCAATCCCCAGTACCAAAAATAAAATGTGATGTTGGAAAATACTCTGGTGATTATCTGTGACTTCCCCCTTCCACACAGCACAAGTATGTCCCTCAGCAGCTGTACTCTGGTTGACACTGCATGGCATGTTTTTCTCTTTCAGTGCCCAAGACTCAGATGAAGTTCAGTGTCCAGACAATGTGCCCCATCGAAGGAGAAGGGAACATTGCACGTTTCTTGTTCTCTCTATTTGGCCAGAAGCACAATGCTGTAAACTTAACCCTCATTGATAGCTGGGTAGATATTGCTATTTTTCAGCTAAAAGAAGGGAGCAGTAAAGAAAAAGCAGCTGTTTTTCGCTCCATGAACTCTGCTCTGGGGAAGAGCCCGTGGCTGGTCGGGAATGAGCTCACTGTGGCAGACGTGGTGCTCTGGTCTGTGCTTCAGCAGACTGGGGGCTGCAGCACAGCTGCACCTGCCAATGTGCAGCGGTGGCTGAAGTCATGTGACAACCTGGCCCCTTTCAACACTGCCCTCAAGCTCCTTGAGTGAATTTCAGTAACTGGTTTTAAAGGGTTTTGATTTTAAGAATGGTGCTGCCTCATACCTACTGTCAGTAAAGAGAGTGGTAAACAGAATCAGTCTTTTTATTTAGGCCAGTTGTCAAGTATCAATAAATCATCATATTAATTTGTGAGTTTGGGTTTATGTAAAATTCAGCACTATCATTTGCACTCAAACTATACCAGGAGGACTGCCAATTAGGCAAGAATTTCCTACAATTTTGAAATAGAAAGGAAAGAAAGGTAGCCAAGTGTCCTTTACAGCTTATAGAAGTCGTGCACAGGTTATTAAATACAACCGAGAAGTCACATTCTGTATACTCAAGATTGAAAATTTACATCCAAGATGACTATTCTGAGAGTCCGCTCTCATGTTACTGATACAGCCTAGTTAAGGCTGGATGGTGTGTCTTCATCCTTTACCCCTCTGTCCTGAGAAAGGAGGCTTAGCTGCTTCTTCAGTGCTTCAATTTCTTTTTCTTGCTCTATTATTTTCATCTGTAGGGTGAGATTCACCTATAAAGACAAAATTTTAAGCTTCATAAAAATGGCTACTTCTCTTTTAAATACACAGGTAGTTCTCACTTCGCAGTCCTTCTGTCTATGAATTTTAGTTGTCAAGTATCACCAGCCACCTAATTGCATGGCTAGTGTCAGCTGTCACTGGATAGTAGTACCTCGGTTCACAAACAAGCATTTGGCAAAATTTTATTTTTGTTTGTAAACTGCATCAGGTGACAAACACAACTGTGGTCATCTTTCCCACACAAACATGAACATGGCCATCTTTTCCAAAATCATAGAACAAATTAAGTTTGTGAACCAAGATACCACTGTATTTATTGTAACTGTGTGCTTCCCTCTGCCCCAAAACGTAAATAACCACAGCACATCATCACCAAGGTCAGTCAGGTGGCTTCTGTCAAGTCTGTCGGTTACCTGTCACTGCCTCTTAGTTCACAGCAATGTGGGCGTGCTGTCTCCATGTCTTCCGGAGTAGAGCCTATGAAATTTTTAACCACTTAACAGTTTACCCCAAGCATCACTCGGGCAGCGCATTTGTTTAGGCACTCACTATGCCAAGCATTGCTCAGGCAGGCGTCATTTCAACCAGTCGAGTCTTGTATTGAATATATTGGATAAAATTGTCATTTTTGTATTTCCTGTTATAAAAATTAATGAAAAAATATGCAGTTTTTGGTCATCATGTATTTAAATAATTGGACTGGTAAGTGGTTAAAGAATGGATAAATGTGGGCCAGGGATTTAGCTCAGTGGTTCTGGCGCCTGCCACACAAGGTCCCGAGTTCGATCCCTGGTAACCCCCCTAAAAAAAAAAATGGATAAATGAGAGAGACTGGCCAGCAGAGATGAAAGTGCAGCCAGGTAATGAAAGGGGATGATGCTAGGAACAAATGTGAATTGAAGTTAAACAGTGTCACAGAAAAATGAGCTGGTTAAGACCTGTATCACATATGCAGTTTTCAAAAAACTTTTCAAAGAGCAAAGTATTACATCTACCTCTTCATCATTTAAGTTTATAAACATTTTACCTGAAAATTAATAAGCCTTACACAAAGACAAATCAACTGTCTGATTTTCTTGAGGGATCCTGGGAATGAGCCCAGGACCTCACACATGCTATTCTACCACTGCACTGCACCTGGCGTCTCTTCTACACACTCCTCGTGGTTCCCAAACTACTGAATGTTGTTACACTACTACTACGGCCCCTGCTCCCCCACCTCTCCCCCAGCCCTGACTCTTAGTAGGTCAGGAGACTGTAGAGGCCTGAGGAGTCTTCTATCAGTTTGCAGAGGACTTCTGCTGACCCGGAGAGCTGTGCAGATCACTTGGGAACTCTGCTAAATTGCAGATTCTGACTCAGAACATTAGTGGAGCCCCCAGGTAGTGCTGCTGCAACTGGTCTAGGCCATAACCTGTGTAGCGAAGTTGTGAATATACCTTAGAATCAGCTTTAATTAAAGCTCAACAGTCTCTGGAGGAATAGAGTGGATGAGTCACCCTCCTTTTCCAGTACACAGACTATGTGGCAATGGACCTTGTGTCAGGAAGGAGGAAGGGAATGGACCACCCTGAAGCAATACCACACCAGAGGACTGAAGACCCAGCATCACACAGTTGAACTCCGAAAGCTCTCAGTGGTGAAGGCAGCCTGGTGTGGTGGTGCACGCCTGTAACCCCAGCACTTGGGAGGCCAAGGCAGGATCACTGCAAGTTCAAGGCCAACCTGGGCAATACAGTCAGTTCAAAGCCAGACCAAACTGCATAGTGAGACCTTGTCTCAAAAAAAAGAAAGTGGCAAAGGCAGTCTCTGCCACCATTGTTCCGACTCCTCCTCAAAATTACTGCCGTATTTTACACCTTTTGGTGTGTGTCCCTTTTTACTAGGAGGTACTTTTGTAACAATTTAGAAAGGAAGTGTGCGTGTGCGCATACACCCAGCAGCATGGGGGATTGAACCTGGGATCTTTGGACTAAGCTATATCACTGGTTTGGTTTTGTTTTGTTTTGTTTTGTTTTTTGGTACTGGGGATCGAACTCGGGTCCTTGCGCTTGCAAAGCAGGCGACGGAACCACTGGGCTAAATCCCCGGCCCTGTTTTGTTCTTTTTTTGAGACAGAGTCTTGCTAAACTAAGTTGCCTAGGCTGGGCTTAAACTTATGATCTTCCTGTCTCAGCCTCCCAGAGGGCTGGAATTACAGGTGTGTGCCACCACGCCTAGCTGTACCATCTTTTTTAAAATAGACAATTGCCAGTGAGTCACCTGGTTTTGGGGAACTACGAATATAAATGTGCTTTTGGTATAAACTTAGTACGTACTAGATATACTGTTAGGGAACTCCAACACTAGGTTTAACTATTTTGTTTCCAGAAACATAAACCTTATTTGAAGCTAGACTGTTCTTCGTGAAATAGGATTAACAACTTAAATTCTACTTTAAAAGCTTTGTAGTTTCCCCCCAGTATTAAAAAAAAAAGTTCCATATAGGGGAAGTGGGAGGGGAAGGGGAAAGGAAAGAAGGGAAAAGAAAAAATATGAGAAAAGGAAAAACATGGAAACAAAGTCTTTGCAAATAGGGAAGGGTGGAGGGGGTGAAGGGAGGGCAGGGGAATGGGGAAAAAAAAAGAACCAAGATACATCATGGTACAAGATCCCAATGATGAATGTAACTGTATTATATACCTAAAATGTACCAATAAACTAAATGGAAAAAAAATTAAAAGTTCCATACATTCCCAGGAGTTTGGAAAAGTTCACTCTGCAGCAGCTGCTGAGCAGATGGTCTCTGGGCTGCGTTCCTGCTGGTCAGGTGCTGGATATATTTGGCCTGCACCGGGCACCTTTTACTGAGGGACTCAGGTGTCCGACCGGTTCTTACACCTGTTAGAACCGCTGCTCGTTCCATCTCCGTCCCGAATGGCTGAAAGAGCTCCAGCAGGATCACACCCAGGCTGTACATATCTGACTGGAAAAGAGGACAAAGGTGGTTCAGGAGTGACATGCGAAGTTAGATTAACATGACCAATGTTGTGTACACCCTCCTCCGGCAAGCAAGGATTTCCATGAACGAAGACTTCGTCACCTAAGAAGGGAACCTGGAAGGACGACGCATGCCTCACAGAGGAACTAAGAAAGAAATGACCGTGATATGCCTCTCCTTTTTGGTGGGGGGGTCAGTGCTGGGGACTGAACCCAGGGCCTTCACACCGAGCTACATCCTCAGTCCTTTTCATGCATTTTCCTTAGAGACAGGGTCTCGCAAAAGTCACTAAGTTGCGTAGGCTGGGATGAACTTGCGATCCTCCTGCCTCAGCCTCCCAGAGCGCTGGGATTACAAGCATATGCCAGCCACCATGCCCAGCAAACCCCATCTCCTTAACAGCCAACAGGGACATTCATGGGCTTGCAGAATGGCTGGCCAGGTGAAGGGCAAGCATTTCTCCCACCACCCACAGCAGTCACCAGCCCTGCACTGTCTCTACTGCTCCATGACGATCCAGCCCTGATCCAAGCAGTGACAGGTGCTCCTGAATGCTTGTGCCAGGGTCAGGGGACTGTCCCCAGCGCTTCCTCTGGTTTTACTTCTGCCTCTACTCATAATTTAAGCATTCTCAATAACACTTGTAAACTCTGTATAAAATCTGCTTTCCTAAAAGTTTTCAGGAAAGTCTTCACTACCTTGGCATTTAGGTGCAGCTGTGGTCTTTTCTGGCAGCTCTTTCCCAATCATTGAAAAACTGAATGATTCATCAAAAAAGAAGAAAATGGGGGCCGGGGATTCAGCTCAGTGGTTTCGCCGCCTGCTGTGCAGTGCAAAGACCCAAGTTCGATCCACAGTACCAAAGAAAAAAAAAAAGAAGAAGAAAATGTACTAGGCTGTTATTTTGTTTTGTTTTTTGGTACCGAGGATCAAACTCAGGACCTTGGGCTCTCGAGGCAGGCGTGGTGCCACTGAGCTAAATCCCCAGCCCCTAGGCTGTTATTTTGAAAAGAGGATTTACTTTTGCATTTCTTCAGTGGGGATTAGAACTTTATAATACCTTCGTTCTCTTACAAGGGGAATCAAATAACAAGCTTCCCTGATCCACGTGTTTGTCTAAGCTTCAAGTCAAAAGAATGAAAGGCTAAAGACAGGTTGGTAAGGATTCTGGGGTGAATGGTGACTTAAAACATTCACTTCAGGAATAACTTGCGATATCCATGGATTTAGAAATAGTGTGGTAGCCTAAAAGGCAATGCAGTCAGATTTGGTTAAAAAATGAGATTTTTAGGGATGGAAAAGTACTGGGGATTAAACCCAGGGCCTCTGCATTGAGCTACATCTCTGGAGCCGTTTTTTATTTTTAGGTCTCACTTCACTGACCAGGCTGGCCTTAAACTTTCGATCCTCCTGCCACTGCCTCCCACAATGGTAGGATGACAGGCATGGGCCACCCCAACTGAGATAAAATGAAGCTTCTTAGGAGAGTTTCATCAAAAGATCACCTATAGAATTCAGCTATCTCCCAAAACACCCCTACCTCAAGCTTCTGCATTTAGGGTACTGTTAAAAATTTTGACAAAATAAGTCAAAAGCAGAAAAAGCAACAACTACTACCTTGGCATCATACTCCGATCCTTCCAGCTGCTCTGGTGAAGCGTACAAACAGGTCCCCACTCTGGAAGTACGTGCTGGCGCTCCTACGGCTGAGAAAGGCGCACATGAAACAAGGCAGAAATAACGCCAAACCATCAAGAACCGCTTGCTGTGAGAGCAGGGCTCTTTAGCTCTTGAGGCAGGGGTGGCAACCTGGGACACACATGCCACAGCTAGCTGCTGGTTATCACTAAAAGACAGAAAAGGTTCCCCATCACTGTCCTAGGGGAACAATGGTTGCTTTTGTCTTAGCTTTATTATTACATTTTTATGACTCTCTTTAAATACGTTCAACCACATCTCCTTTTTAATGTAAAATCAAAAAACAACAACTAAAATTTACCCTTCTCATTTCTATTGGTCCAGTCCACGTTCTTCTGTATGATGTCTGTGCAGGCCAGGCCAAAGTCTCCTATTTTTACTTGCTGATCAGGGCCATGAAGAAAAATATTTCTAGGCTATAAAGAAACAAAAGAAGTCAATTCCTTAATTTTCTTAAATACTGAAAACTTGGGTGTTAAGAGTTATCAACTCAGGGCCAAGGAGCCCCAGCAGCCCTCAAGCCTGGCTGTACATTAGAGTCACCAGAGGCATTTAGGAGAAATAATGACCAAGCCTTCCCCAAGTGAACAAAATCAGAATTCCTGGGGTGGACACAAGCATCGCTATTTCAAAGTCTAAAAGTTGTTTCAGATTTGAGAAGCTTTCTACACATTTCTCAACCCTGACAGGGCATCATCGCCCAAGAAGCTTTTAAAGACTGTATTCTCCAACAGTCAAAGACTGACATTTCCAATGAAAAACTCTGGAATTTGTTTTTGGTGCTGGGATGAAACCCAGGATCTTGCAAATGATTAACCACGTGCTCTTTGTACACTGAGCTAGACCCCCAGTCCTGCTTTCTTCTATCTATCTATCTATCTATCTATCTATCTATCTATCTATCTGATGTCTTGCTAAGTTGCCCATGCTGCCCTTGAACTTGTAATACTCCTGCCTTAACTTTCCAAGTAGCTGCGATTACTTGTGTGCCACTGTGACAAGCATCTTTGATATTTTTTAAAGCTCACAGATGACTTATATATTAGCCAGTGTGGGAAACGATTAGGTCACAATATGAAGATATATTTGGCTCTACTTAAGCAATCATGGCAGATCCAAGACAGCTCCCAGACTATACCAGTGAAAAACTCCATCTATACCACAGGGAGGAAAGAGTACTAAAATTAAAAAAAAAAATACTTAGGTTAAAAGTTGTTTTTGGGCCGGGGCTTTAGCTCAGTGGTTTTGCTACCTGCCTCAAAAGTTGTTTTCACATGAAGTGATAATTTATGTTAATATAAAAATTCCCATTTTAGATCAGTTAGCAGTCTGAACTACAGCTCACATGGAAGAGAAAACAGAAATAATCTTAGGTGTAAGATTACAGTTTGGATGTCTCTGTGACTAAGCAGAAAACCTAAAACTCTGTGCTGATATTTGGCACTCCACATCAAGGAATAAAGTCTGAAAGGTGTGGCTCCAGGAGAAAAATGAAGTGTGTTCAGTTCCCAATTCTTGCTTTTTGGACTAGTGACTGAACTCAGGGACTTGCACTGTGCTACATCCCCAGCTTTCCTTTTTCCTTTGAGGGAGGGTCTTGCTAAGTAAGTTGTCCAAGTTAGGCTCAAACTTGCAATCTTCTTGCCTCAGCCTCCCAGAATACTAGGATTACAAGCACGACCACTACACCTCGCTAGAAATACCATTCTTCACAATTCTAGAGCACTTCTAGAACTAAACTGAAAGAATCATCACAAAGAGAATAATACTGACCAATTCCATAACAACATTTCCTCTTGAACCCTAAAGATTTTTCCATGGGAAATATAACGAAGAGGAGAAGCCTGGTGGCTGACGATACCCAGTCACCAGAGGACAGCCCAGCCATAACACTGCACACTAATCTTTATGAGGCCATAATCAAAGAAGACTGCACGGCCATCAAGGCACTCCTCAGAAATCACCCAGTTGACCAGCCTTTGACCATTCCATCCAATCACACCTGCTATACATCACCCCTGCCCCAGGTACCTGCTTTTCTGCTGTTGCTTTTAGAAAAAAGAGGCTTAGCAAGGAACACAACCTAATCCTTATGAACGCCCTAAGCTCCCCAGGACCCTCACAAAACATGCAGCTCAGCAGCCCAGCTCCAGCAAGCACAGAGTAGTGTGCCCCGAGGTCCGCAACGCCTCCCTTCCACTCCTCGAACATAAACAGATGGAGGAAAAGACTAGAACTTGTTTGGCCAGAAGAACATTAACACCATGCTCTCACATACACTAGTAGGGATTATGTCTGTGTAGGAGAATTATTTTCCCCTATTAATATACACTTCTCATTCCTAAATTTTTATACAATGATTATTGCCTTTATAATTAATTTTTTTCAAGAAGGAAATTACCTTTTTTCTCCCACCCTCTCCCCTTATCTTACAGACACAGTGTAAAACCACTACTTACATATATATTTTAAGAAATGGCATAAACAGTCCTGCTTATCATAGAACACATGCTGTGTTATCTTTTTGAAAGCCCTGAAACTACAGGTTTTACTGCTGATGGTATGACGCTGGCAAAGCCTTAAAAGCTATAACACCTACTCATCAATCACCCTGTGGGTTAATTTAAGAACTAAGTGACTTCACAGCAATTACCATTAATTTTAAACCATGAGTTCTTCACAAGAACCAACTTTCAAAGCTTTGGGTATTATTTCTCCTGCCCTGGTAAATTTCTGTTTCTATAAAACATAAATTATATAATATGAAATTCCCTGATCTCTGAAAACAGGCAATGGAAAAGGAAAATTTCAATAAACATACCAAATACAGAACCAGTGCAATACTCACATACTTAGTTTCTCTGCAATGGCAGGGTAACATAAATACTATTTTATAAAGTAGGATTGTAATTCACTTTGGTTTCCCTGCAGCCAACATGTTCCATCATCCCCATTCATCTGGCTGTCAAATACCACAATGCCCAAAGTCTGCTTTGTTTGTTAAAACATGGGGCTGACCCTGAAGTACGGTAAGTTAACACAGCATCTTCATCTAAGTGAGGGTGTGTGTGATACAGAGGGTACTTGTTCCCTTATGTCTGGGTTTGTTCATTCCGCATGGGTTAGGGCTACAAACTATGTTTCCAATGAACCCACTTATTCACTGACTAGATGAGATTATCTGGAAGTCATGAAAAGAACACACAAACAGCCAGCCACATCACTGAACCTTGAACTCAGTAACAGTGCTGTGGAAAATGTATTGAGTCCAGGCCATGACACTCAAGAAGTTTAACAACTTAGGTATGAAAAATAAAAAACAGACAATAGGTTTCCTTATTATCCTCCACTAGAAGGTAAGCTTCATGAAAGAGAAACTTATCTTGCTTACAACACTGTCCTTAACACCTAAACCAAATGTCTATCACTTAGTGCCCAATGAATGCTATCTAAATGAACTAAAGAATTGGGCTGGCGATTTAGCTCAGTGGTTCCGGTGCCTCCCTCGCAAACGCAAGGTCCCAAGTTCGATCCCCAGTACCAAAAAAAAAGATTACACTTCTAAATGAACTAAAGAATTATACAGTATAAAAATAATACAATTTCTCAGTGCAAATCCTTACTCTGCTCAGAAGAGCCAACCCAGCATGTCTTGCCCTTAACCTCTCCCTACACATCCCAAACCCCATTGCACCTTTGTAGTCAGTTCCCACTGTCAGGGGAGCAGTCAGATTTTGATGACAAACCTTCCCCTTTCTCCTAAAAAAATTTTGGAATTAGTCCTGAGATGAGAACCAACCCATAAAATGTTCATTCCACGTGGACTGGAGCAGGGGATGAAGATGAACTGGTTTCACTAACTTCACAATGACCATATGACCCCAGATTCAACCTTTGTCATCTGTCCTACCACCTACACTCATAAAGGAACATATCAGGGAGGAAACAGACACAGAGCCACCAAACTGAATAGATGGAGTCTGGTCCTTCAGGGTTCACTTCTTGGGTATTAACAACTCATACCCACAGTTTTATCAAATGCCCAGTAACCCAGCCCAGCACTGGGCAAGGTGGGCCTCGCCTTCAGCAACAAAGCTGAAACAGGCTTCTCTAAAGAGCTGGGCCCATCATGCAGGGAGGCATGCCACCTTGTCCCCTCAAAACCCACTGTATCCTGAGAAACTGCCCAACGATACAGAACTTGAAATGCTATAATGTAATTAAAAGTTCTACTTTATAAAAACAGTATCTTCTTAAGCATTAACTCTGCATGAAAAGCTGTTCTCACCATGAATCTCCTGTGACATGTGATAAATACCTTCCAGGGACACAGGAGGCCTCACTACTCTCGAGTTGATGATAGTACACTGGCCAATCACTTCTACCACATGGACAAAACCAGGTAATAGAATCCAAAGGATCCTGACAGACCAGGATAATGCTGAAACGTGTCTTCGCATCTTGTGTGAATATGGAGCTCAAGTTAACGCCCAGGCAGACAACAGTGACAAAGTCTCCCCCCTCCACTTGGCCATATTATATGGGACCTATCCAGTCCTTTCCATACTGGTCCAAAATGGTGCACAGGTCAATGCCATTAATGAAGCCAGCATGACACCCCTTCACATGGCTGCAGATATACTGAGTAAGGACATGATAGAAACACTTATTGCATATGATGCAAATGTTAACTGTGCTATTTCATCTCCGGGGAACACAGCCCTGATGCTGGCAGTGTGCAGTGCATCAAGCAAGGCAGGCCGCCTACTAGCAGCAGGGCAGAGCTGCATCCATTTGCTGCTAATGCATGGAGCCAAGGTCAATGCTCAGAACTGTGAAGGTCTAACAGCTCTTCACGAGGCATGTTTTGGAGGCAGAGAGGCAATAATCAATCTCTTGCTGGAATTTGAGGCAAATGTTAACATTTTAACAAGAAATGGGGAATCTCCAATTTACATGTACCTTCAGCGTAGTTCCAACCTCAGAGACAAGACTCTTTTTGCTAGGCTACTTTGTCGCACTTACCCTTTGAGACTGACAAATAAGCAAGGAATTCTACCTACAGGAATCATCCCACAAGAACTCCACTCCTTAAGGCAAGCCCTAATAAACTTATCTCAAAAACCTTTATCCCTAGAGGAGATCTGTAAAAAAATCATCAGAAATCTTTGTAGTGAGAAACACAAACATCACCTGAAGCAACTTCTCCCAGTAAAGATATGGAGCTCAATATACTGCTGTTATGACTTAGCATTCCTCCTCAAGGAAGACCAAGTTCCTTAGTCCTGAGAATTTCAGCAATTCAAACTGCATTTTCTGGCTAGACACGTACCAGAAAATACTGAACCCATTATCTTCATATCCCAATGTACAAACTATTGGTTCGTAAAGCTTTTTCAAAAAATAAAATGATTTGCATTATTAACTCTCATGTTTCTAGATTTTCTTTTAAATCCTTTTTCCATGATTTAATTTTTGCCTAAACAGTAAGCACAATACAGTATTCATAATCCAGAAAGAATTTTCAAATATCTCCAAATTGCTCCTTTTAGTTCAATTAAGAGTTTCATGTTCGGGACCTATGAGATGCCGATTTATATAAATAATAATCTCCTAAGTAAACAAAAAAGGGTACATCATCTCCTTAAATTCACTGAGCCCCATCGCCATCTCTAATTTCAAGGATTTAGTTAACCCATTTACCTTCAGATCTCTGTGTACAATTCCCATATTATGTATGTAAAAGACACCTTCCACCAATTCTTCAAAAATTTTTGTTGCAACACTGGCTATAACATAAGGACCTGGAAGTAAAAAGAAAAAAAATATAGTTTAGGTTCTCGATTTTTATGAATTTACTACTTTAACAAATAAATGTTAACTTGGTTCTAAAATCATTAACACCTTACATCAGTATGGTACATCTGCCAAAATTAATGTACCAATGTTAACATTAAGAAGTCCAGAGTTTATTTGGATTTCCTGAATTTTTAACAGTTTCCTTTTCCTGTTCCAGGACCCCATTCAGGATACACCTACCACACTACACTGAGAGCCCATGCCTCTCTACATTCTTCTGGCCTGTGACAATTTCATAATTGTCCTTGTTTTCGATCATCTTGATAGTACTGGTCAGGTTTTGTTTTGTTTTCTTTTGTTTTGGTACCAGGGCTCAAACTTGGGACCTTGCGCTTGCGAGGCAGGCGGCAGCACCACAAAGCCAAATCCCCAGCCCATGGTCAGGTATTTTTGTGGAATGCCTCTAACACAGATTTGTCCCAATAGGGACTGGATATCTTTCCAATTGATCACATTGGGATTATGGTTTGGTGGAGGAAATCCACAGACAAAAACTTTAATTCTCATCATATCACATCAGGAAGGCATATGATGTATCAATATTGATGATGACTATGACCTCTGGCTAAGACAGTGTTTGTCAGGTTCCTCCATTGTAAAGTTTGTTTGGTTGGTTGGTTAGGGTTTTCTTGATGTTTTTGAGGCAGGGTCTCACTTTGTAGTTCAGGCTGGCCTCAAACTCACAGCAATCCTGCCTCAGCTCCCCGAGTGCTGGGATTATAGATATGTGCCACCATGTTCAGCTTTCACTGACATTTTTATTGTTTGATTTCATTTATTAAAGTGATTTAGCACATTTTAAGTTCAAAGATAGTAAAAACTAATGTACGATGAATAGTGACTACTTTGTGGAGGGGTTTGAGTGAAGAAAGGGCATGAAGATTTCTGAACTGCTTCTTTAGTGTAGGGAACTAGAGATGCCACTGTAAAATCTAAAGGTTGGTGACACTGAATGCTAGCATCAGTCATGATGTACAGATGACCTAGCCTTACACCTGCCTTTCAGAGTCCATGGAAGTAGGTGGAACACACATTTAGCCTGAACTCGCTGCAAAGGAGTCCAGAATATCTAGAGTTCATCGAGTCTTTTTTTCAGTTTTCACATGTGATAGGCAAGGGTCAATACTGCTTACAATAACTGATTCTGTATCTCTTGATGTGTGAACTAGTTTGAGTAACAACCTTTGTTTTAGGAGGCAAACCTTCCAGTGGCTCTGGCTTTTTAAAGTTTGATGATTCTTGGGTTTGTGCTCTATTTCCTCCTTCAAACTTAAAAACTGTAGCCAGCACTTGGAACACAGAAAGACTTTCTTCTTGCTGCAGTGCTTCCAACAATGATGGCTGTATGGATTTGCAGTTTTGAAAATTTTAAGACAAAACACAAAGCAAATCCTTAGTGTTTTCATGGCATGTTCTAAAATGTGTTTCCACAACAGCAAAGGCCAATGATCTGTAACTGCAAACCTGGCACACACAGGGCATTTTCCCAGGCTTATGATTGTCCTTCATGTGTTGTAAGAGAACCTGATCCATTTCAAATGATAATTCACAGATTTTACAGAGAGCAGAGGGCTCCTGAGTAGTGTGCACCCTGTCAATGTGACACTGCAGCTGGAATGGAGTTGGAAACTGCCGATGGCAGTACTGGCAAGTAGTGTGGTTTTCCCAGCTGTCACCCCTATGCTTCTCAAGTTCCAAATGGTGCTTCATGTGATTCATAAACTTGGTATTTTTCAGAATTTTCAAACAGTTGAGGCATTTAATCTGCATAGCATAATACTAATTGTCATAAAGGCACAAAAATGTGGATTTATTCTTTAGAATATTTCTATTGATGAATCATTAAATTTAATTTTATGAGTTTTATTATATTTAATAATGAATACTTAACAGGAGAAAAATATCCCAAAAATAAAGTATTGGCAAGCACAAGGACCCAAGTTCGATCCCCAGTACCAAAAAAAGAAAAAAAAGGTAATGAATTTTTAAAATATTTACTGAGTGTTTATATAAAGCATCAAAATTTTCAACATCAACTCTTTTCTGGTGTATAAAGTCTAAGAAAGAACACAAATAAATTCTTATATGAACTACAATGAAAATATCAAGAGCACTTTATAAAAAAAAAAGTCTTTACTTCAATTATCATACCTAAGGCTGTCTACACATAGGACAACAGCATGTTCCATTCACGTATTGCTTACACTGACAGCACAGGTGTTTTGTTTTCCTGGCCTTTTCATAAGACATACTTGACATCTCGCTGGTCTTACTGTTTTGTCAGGAGTTTCTTACTATATTATAAAGTGTGCAGTTAAAAGGAACATAGAATATCAACAAAATAAAGTATTAAATTCTTAATATTGTATTGTGCATTTAGAATAGACATCAACATTTTCACATCAGCTGTGTACTTGCTTACAAAATCTAAAAGATAACATCAGAAATAAATTCCTATATGGACTAAAATGAAAGCAGCAATAGAACTCTACAACAAAAATAAGCTTTGCTTCAGTTGTCACACCCAAGGCAGGCTTCACACATGACAACTGCATGTTCCATGCACACAACTCGCTTACACTGAGGGCATATGTGCTTAGTTTTCCTTTCCTATGTGGCAGTCTTGTTACCTCTCTTCTCTGTTTTGTCAGGAGCTTCCTACTATATTGTACAACATGCACTTAGCAGGGAAATAAGATCAATAAACTAAAATATCAAATATGTAATGAGTGCTTAGAATAGACATCAATATTTTTATATCAGTGTTGATTTACTTACAACACCTAAGAGATAACATCAGAAATAAAAACCTACGTGAACTATAATATAAACACAAACAAAAGGCTACCACAGAAATAATCTTTCCTTCAACTGTCACACCCAAGGCAGTCTTTACACGACAACTGCATGTTCCATGCACACATCTCACTTACACTGATAGCACCTATGTTTTGTTTTCCTGTCTTTTCTTGTAGGGCACAGTTGACATCTTTTGGGTTTTCCTGTTCTAGCAGCAGGTCTTTGTGATGCTGTGCCTCTCTGTTCACCTGTCAGCTCACCAGTGTGCTCCATAATTTTTTTTGCATAGTTCCCTGGGCAGAAATATTTTGTTTTTCCTCTGCAATAAATAATCTCTTAGGGTCTCAGTCCCAATCCTCTACGAAATTTCCCCATGATATTTTGCACTTGTTAATTTCTTTGTAAACTATCAAACTATTTATACCACACACGTTTAGTTAAAAACACAATCACTGGCCAATGCTTTGCGCTTCATGTGACATCACAGTTATTGTGTAACTCATGAACAGCATCTACTCCACCTTTGGTTTTGTTGTAGAAAGTTTTCAACTCAGGCTTCCATTTTGTTAAGGTTTCCCTATCAATATTTCCATCATGGTTCAATGCTGACATCAGCAGTACCAATTTGTTTTTCTTACCACATATGAGGCCAATGTAAATCTTTCTGAAATCCAAAGATTATACTATACAATTCTCCCTTTTGAAACTGCAGCATTTCATTTAGAATTCCTGTTTTGTTGCTGCGTACAGTTCCTGTGCTGGTCAACTTGTGCTGTTAGCAAAGGTAACATCAATTGGAAACTGATAAACCAATTGCCAATAGTCATATTCCAATGAGTTTGGGAGATGGGAGCAACAAGTCTGTTCACAATATCAGTTTATTACTACATGAATAAGGACCTGATGGCTGAGTTCTAGGATAAATGTCTAAATTGAAAGCATAATAAGTCTTTGCATTTACAAGGGCGTAAGTTTTTATGCCATACTTTGCCCCATCGCTTTTCCGTAAGTCTTTTACATTTCTGCAATTACCATGAGAAATTCTTGCTAAGTACAGCAGACCTATGAATGCTTTCAATTCAGCTAGTGAGGTGTCATAATAAATACATTTTTGAATAAATAAATACATTTTTAATATGGCTATTGAGGCATACAGAATGTTTTACTTGCATTTCAGCCTTTGTGTATTTCACAGCACCTTGAAGTACTTCTGCTACAATTTACAACACTGAATGGCAGTGTTGGCATTCTGTCCAATGCATTTCACGCCTGCCAAGACCCTCACTATATTTCGGACCTAGTTCTAACATTGGATTGTTCCATTTGATTATATGGCCATTTTGCCACATTTCAACTAGTCAGATATGTACTCACATTGCTGTTTTCTTCATCATCTGAATCAAGGAGGTCTGCATTCCCTGCGTCTATATCCATCGATTCTTGCTCCACTTCACTGTCACAGGAACTTTGGCTCACATGGCCAATGTCAAAGTCGTCATAGTCATTATCATTGTCATTATCATCATCATCCACCTATACCACTCTTCTGTTATGAAAACATGTACTTTATCATAATGGATCATCTTCATCATCCATGCAAGACTAATCTGACAATTCACTTTTGACCTCCAAAACTTGCAAATCTGGTTTTTCATGTGTTGTTCTACTGAATTGGGCTACTTCTTCCAGAAAATCGAAAGAAAACTTATTTTAACAAATCCTGGAGTGGTGTGGGTCTACTGGACCCTCTGTGATGCTCAGGTAAATATATGCAAAACCAGTTAGATGGAGAATGTGAGTAAAAATCCTGTTTTCCCACTTTTGCACAAGTCCACACATCTTGCCATTTGTCATACGAAGTGAGTAAACACATAGATTGGATCCTGTATCCCTCAGAGAAAGGTACAGAGATGCACAGCTAGCTACTATTATGCTAAAGTACAAATTTACAGTAGAAAAGGGATGGGTCTGCTGGAGTCACCGTCATGCTCAGCCAGTTAAAGGTTAAGTGAGTCTTTCGTTCTGGCTGTCCATCTCCTTTATGTTGTCCACAGTAAAAATCACTACATAATAGGATCAGACTTACTTTCTTGAGATCAAAGGTACTGTTTTGGCCTATCAGACTGCATAAACCTGTTTTTACCAGGCCTTCAGAGGTACTTTCTGGGTTCAGATCCCTGAAAGCAAAAGGTGAATTTTTATTAGTGTAAGTCCAAGGAAAGGATGTTCCATTCTGAACATGGCTTGATAAGCAGATGCTTTTTTTTTTGGTACAGGGGATCGAACTCGGGTCCTGGCGCTTGCGCAGCAGGCGGCAAAACCACTGAGCTAAATGCCTGGCCCAGCAGATGCTTTTTGATGGAGTAGATGTGTGCATTTTATAGAAAAAATACCAGAAGGCGTCACGGCTAAAGATTGTGCACTTGGGATTTCATTGCTGAGTTTATACCTTTTGGTATAAACTGCTTTTTTTATCACCAGTGAAAAGCAGCTTTGAATCATGAGGAGGAATGACTTGTGGCAGGCTCATTTGATCAGCAGGTTTGGATTAAGACTCAGTAGTAATGGGGTCTATCTACTGATTTCCATTCAGACTGAGAAGTAGGCATGACAGCCATTATTTTGGCTGTTGGAGTCACAGGAACTGCAGCTTGAGTCACATGAGTAATCTTGACTGAGGTGGCCTTTCTTTCTTTTTGAATATGAGCCTGGGGTGACACTGTTCAAAATGTTTTAAATAACTGGCTGTGAATTTGAAATCTCCTTGACAAAGACAATTTCAGAATCCTCATTTACATGTTCCATCCCAACAAAGATTAGCTCAGCATCTTTATCGTGCTTATCCCTCTGACTGGATTCTCTCATGCTTCTTCAGTGATTCTGGTTCTTGTTCTTCATTCAAGGAGAAGTGATCTGCCATTTTCAAATTACTTCTGATTGAAGCAGTGGTCCCTTCAACTTCCACAGCTATCTTTGCATAAACTGGCACCAATTCCTTAAGTTGTGTCTCCAGATGTTTCAGTGCTATTCAATATTTCCTACTCTGAGCCACAGCTGTATCATCTCTACTTCCAGCTCCCAGAAAAATCAGTCCAGAGCTCAAGAGACAGGCTTCCTGTGTTTTTACATATTGTTACTTGTTCTTTCTCTGACATTTTTTTAAAAATTCCCTGGTGACTGTAATACACACCCAAGGATGAGAGCCAGTGGTATATTTTAAAAATATTAGCTCACAAAGTATTTGTAGGATATAAAACTGTGGGATGTTTGGGGAAACCTGGATCATATAAGGGTTTTTTTTTTTATGAATGTCATAGCTTCAGAATTAAAAAAAGAAAAACAAGCATTTAAATTTTGTCTCTTAATAAAAAACCAGGCAGCAGACTGACTCATTCTGTAATCCATCCCAGCAGCTGAAAGGCTAAGGCAAGAGGATCATGAGTTCCAGAGTTCCAGGACAGCCTAGGCTACATTGTGAAACTCTGTCTCGAAAAATAAGAAAAGGAAAAATCCATTTCTACCCAAAATCATTAGCCTAAATTTATCATATTACTATTTAAATATCAACAAATTCTATCACAGAGAAATTCAGCTTCCAAATAAATACCTCTGTTTTTTAAAATGCTGAAAAAGGCAAATTGGGGGGGAGTTGCTTCTCTCTCTCTTTTTTTTTGGTACCAGGGATTGAACTCGGGACCTTGTGCTTTTGAGGCAGGTGCCGGAACCACTGAGCTAAATCCCTGGCCCTGTTTTGTTTTGTTTTTTAACTTAAAGCCACTGGAGGCAATTCTTTTTTTGATTATTTGTTTGGTTTTTTTGGTACCAGGGATCGAACTTGGGTCCTTGTGCTTGCGCAGCAGGCGGTGAAACCAGTGAGCTAAATCCCCGGCCCTGAAGACAATTCTTAACATTTGATGAAGAAGACTGCCCATCTTTATCCCCCACACTATCATGCACAGACACAGAATGCACTTACAGGCAGCTTCATCCACACTCTCTTGGGCCCGCCGGTTCCTCTCGGTGATCCAGTCCCACAGGGAAAGCTCACACAGCTGCATCTGGATATGCAGCATCAGGTGATACGGCACCTAGAGAAGACATACAGTGAGCTCCCATCTCCTCAGTTCACACACATTATTCATTTAGTTGACAAATACTCTCTTGCTTACACTAGGCCAAGACCACAGCCAACTGCTGAGAACACAGGCCTGCCCAAGAAGCCCAGTGAAGGAGACAGATAAGCAGAGCAATAATTAAGACAGTGTATCTTGATACAAGGAGGCAGGGGTCTAATGGCAGAAACTGAGGAACTGATCTTGAAACTGTCTGGAGTGCTCATTACATGAACAGGTTTTAGGGTGGGTTTTTTTCCCTTTATGGTACCAAAGATTCAACCCAGGGCCTTGGCACTGAGCTACGTCCCCAGCAATTTATTTTTTATTTTGAAACAAGAAACAATGTCTCTCTAAGTCACTAAATTGCCTGGGCTTGGCTCAAACTTGCGATCCTCCTGCCTCAGCTTCCTAAAGAGCTGGGATTATAGGCATGTGCCATGCCATCTGGCTTACATAAACAGTTTTTAAAGCCAACATGAAATAACAAAGAATTCCCATGTGGTATTCTACGACTATCAATATACTCCAAGTACAGTGGCACCTCATTTCACAAACTTAATTCTTTCTATGATTTTGGTTGCAAAGAAATTGTGGAATAAATTCTGCAACAGAATCATGGAAAGAATTAAGTTCATGAAGCCAGGTACCACTGTATATATATTTTGGTTGGCTTTACATTGTACATCACTAATAACTTATCCAAAGCAAAAGTATGCTGAGTAGCATCTCTTTATCCCAGCTTTTTGAGAGGCTGCAGCTAGAGGACCGCAAAATCTAGGCTAGCATGGGAAACTTTGTAAGACTGTGTCTCAAAAGAAAACTTTACAAAGAGCTGGGATGTTGCTTGGTGGCAGAGTGGTTGCTTGGTATATACAAGGTCCTAGGTTTAATCCCCAGCCCAGCAGAAAGGAAGGGATGGCTAGGGGAGGAAGAAAGGAAAGAAAAAGAAAAGAAAGAGAAAGACAGAAACATTAAGCTTACTGAAGTTCATTTATTTAGGCATCAAAGAAAAACTTCCAACTATAATACCAGAGAAATAAAGCAATTCTGATTACTGTTCCCCAAACTCAACTCGTTTAACTTTTTTTTTTTTGGGTACCAGGGATCAAACTCGAGTCCTTGAGCTTACGAGACAGGCGGCAGAACCAGAGCTAAATCCCCAGCCCCTCAACTCGTTTGGATTCAGATGAACCTGGTCTGTTTTGTTTCATTTTAAGAGAGACAGAGAGACAGAGAGAGAGAGGGAGAGAGAGAGACAGAGACAGAGACAGACGGACAGAGGCACATATCCCTCGACAAGATTTCTGTGTTGCATATATAGAGGTGGCAATACAGTTTTGCAACCCTAACATGACATTATGGATCCACTTTGTTAATGCTCAAGTTGTTTAAACATTAACACACAATGCTGGTGTTATGGCTTGTATCTAGGTGTCCCCCAAAGCCTCGTGTGCTCATAGGTGCGGCTTGTGGGAATGACTGGATCACGGGTGTGGGATACTGACTTCGTCCACTGATTGGTTTAGCATAGTTCTGGGTGTGGCTGATGGACTTACTATAGGGGAAGACCCATCCTGGGTGTGGGTGGCACTAACCAATAGGCTTGTAGCCAGGATGGAATAAAAGGGAAAGCAGAAGGAAGGCTGCTGCTTCCTGGCTGCCATGCCACGGACTGTTTCCCCTCTACCATGCTGCTCTACCTTGAAGCCAGTCAACTATGGACTGAAACATCAACAAACTGTGAACCAAAATAAATCTTCCCTTCTTTAATTTCTGGGTGTCAGATAATTTGTCCGAGCAACAAGAAAGTAACTAAGACAACTGCTAAGTATGGTGGGAGTCTGGCCAGCATATTAGCCTAATCCTCAACAAGGCTATCCTGAAAACTGACTGGTTATCTTATAGGACTCACCTAAAGTCATGCTCCAAGAATAGAAAACTTTTGCATAAATATACTTTTATAGCATGATGTTAATATAATACAGAAATAGAATGTAAATGAGGCTTCCAATCCCAGGACACACATTCAAGACTACCTACAGAGCAATGACCCAGCAGGGAGGTCAGAAAAGGGTTAGTGTTAACTAAGTGAAAGGGAAAAACTAAACACAAACACATATAGTTAGAGGGAGCATGCTAAGTCCAAGAGACTGAATACAGGGCAGAAGAGCAACAGCAGAGAGAGACAGGAGCACCAGGGAAAGTTAGATGAGGAAGGGTAAAGGCCACACACAGTCACAATCCTTTATATAATGACTATGGATAAGTATGATATTGCTAGGTTCTGGGAAAGTACTCTACCTCTGTCTTCCCAAACCAGTTTAAGTTTTCTTCAGAAGATTCCTCGGTGGATGTGAAATTCCCTTCTAGGTCTGAGTTATGCCTGAGCAGGGGTTGATGCTTGACAACTGATCCAGCAGACAAATCAACCAAGTCATTTTCTTGGAACCCAATGGATGATTCAAATTCACTGCTGTTCCTTATGACTAAATTGTTGGTGTAGTTCACCAATTTGTTATTCTGATTTTCAATGTCAGGTTCACCAACATGTTTTTCTTTTTCTGAAATGAACTCAGAGAAGATAATGGACGAACTGCTATTTTCATCACCATTTACACTGTATTTATCTCTGGAGGAAAAAGAGTAATGACACACATGAAGATAAGCCAGGAGTATTGCAAATTTGAGGCCAGCCTGGGCTAGATGGCCAGTTCAAGACCAGCCTAGATTGCACAGTGAAACCCTGTCTCAAAAAACCAAAAAAGTCAATGTAAAAAAAAAGATCAAGAGTAACTCAACTGTTCTTTCAAGACTATATAAAAGGAGGTCCAGTGGTGCACACCTGTAATTCCAGCACTAGGGAGGCTGAGACAGGAGGATCACCATGAGTTTGAGACCGGCCTAGGCTACATAGTGAGTTCAAGGTAACCCTGAACTATATAGGTGAGACTTTATCTCCAAAAAAAAGACTATATGAATCTTATAGACAAACTCTTAAAAGAAATGGTATCAAATATGTCTAGATGCAATCTTTATTTAAAACCCTAAAGGAAATATCTGAGAAGTAATTTAATATTTTAGAATGAAAACAAGGAAAAAGCAAGTCAGAAACATTCTTCTCAAGTTTCTAGTAGCAAAGGTCAAAAGCAAGCCACTGTAGGGACAGGATACAATGTCTAGTATGTAGAAGTAACCCCAGTCCACCTACCTGTCCTCTTCAGAGATCACTTCGAGAGAGGGCAACTCAATAGGAACTCGATCTGCTGAACAGAAATAACAATAAAAAATCTGCGAGCAGCCCAGTTTTTCAATGTATAGTCAAAAGACAGCTAAAATATATTTATAATACCAAGACAACAAGTCAAAAATTAACACAAGTTGGGCCAGGGATTTAGCTCAGTTTCGAGTTCAATCCCTGATACCCCCTCCAAAAAAATTAATACAAGTTTATTCAAACAGCACATTTTAGGAAGGATAAAAACAGAGCTGTTTATACCAGGTGTCAGTAAACTTTCTATAGAAGACCTAATGGTAAATATTTTAGGTTTTCAGGACCCTAAGAAACTCAGGTGCAGGCTCAACTCTACTGTAGCATAAAAAAGCACCCATAGGTGTTAATAAGCCTGTTCTACTAAACCTCATTTAGTTGACACTGAAATTCGAATTTCATATAATTTTCATAAAATATTCTTCATTTCATTCCTTTTAGCTTTTTTAAAAATGTACAGGCCATGCTTGGCCTGTGGGAGATACAAAAAGAAAGGCAGTACAATGTTGGCCCATCTGTGGAAGCTTGCCAGCCACATGACTATACAGGTTGAGTATCTCCTATCCACAATGCTGGCAACCAGGAGTGTTTGACTTTGGATATTTTTCAGATACTAGAATATTCATGTAGGTCACTGAGTATCCCTATTCAACTTTTTGAGCACTTCCACGATGCTCCAAAAGTTTTGGGATTTGTAGCTGTCTGGATTTTGAATTTTCACAAGAGATGTTCAACTTGCATCATTAAAAACAACTTACCTTGGGGCTGAAGCACATGAACGTGCTCTATCCATGCAGTGTGATAGCCTACAATATTGGGGTGCTGAAGACCTGCCAACACCTTTACTTCCCGTAACACCTAAAGAAAAAGGAGTAACTTGATTTTTTTCTGGCAATTTGCTAAACGGTCAACAAATATTTCTGGTTCCAGAGCAAAATAATAATAACTACTCTGAACAAGGAATCCAAACTATGTTAAAATAATGGGAATATTCTTTTAAGAGTTTCTAACAGCTGTTATAGAAACTAAACAGCTTACATTTATATAGCACTTTATATTTTCATGGTTCATTTATCAGCATTTTTTTCATTTGATTACTACATTACTCCAAGTATAAGTAAAAATACTGCTATTTCAAGAGTGGGAGACTGAGAGGGAGAGACTACAGAGGGAGAGACTACAAGGCAACCTGCCCAAGGCCACATTGCATGTAAGGGAGCAGACTTGGACCTGAATTGGGCTGTTGAGTTTTTGTAACAAACTCTATCGTACATTAGTCATTTATTTAAAAAATTAATTTGGGGGTTTGTGTAAGGAAAGATAATAGGAGGGATGCATATAATAAAAATGTTATATGCAGGTATGAGAATTCCACAATGGAATCCAATGTTTTGTACAATTAATATGAACTAATAAAAGTAAAAATCAAAATCACTTTTTTATTCTAACGTGGGCAATAAAGTAGTTACTCTAAAAACTTAATTCCTCCAGTAATAATCAATGAAATGTGATCAGTCTGCACTGCCATAAAATTATGTCAAATAAAACTTCAGTTTGGACACTTATTATACTTTACTGTAACCTGATTCTTAGTAAACTGTCAATTTATACCATCTATAAATGATATACCATCTATACCATTATTTGCCAAATATACACAAGTAGATATACAGCTCTTTCAAAGTTAACAAATATGCAATTATTCTAAATAAATCTTCTTCCTTCCTTTCTTTCTTTCTCTTTCTTGGTTTCTTGGTTTCTTGCTTTCTTTCAACAGATCTATAATATGTTGCCCAAGCTGCTCTCAAACTCCTGGGCTCAAGTGACTTTTTGCTTCAGCCTCCCCATTAGCTGGAACTACTGCTGACCGCCACCACACTCAGCCCAAATCATTTCTAAAACTCATACCTTCATACAATCTGTTTTAGTTGCACCCTTAATCAGGATTTTCTTAATTGCATAATGCTGACCATCTAGTTTATTCCTGACCTAAAAAGAAAAAAAGACAAAGTATTAAATTCCATTAAGTTCTAACTGAGTAAGGTTCATCTAATGTGACCTTAGATAATCCAAACTCGCCAAAAAGATAAAATTAAGCTAAAAGTGGGCCGGGGATTTAGCTCAGTGGTTCCACCGCCTGCCTTGCAAGCACAAGGTCCTGAGTTCGGTCCCCGGTACCAAAAACAAAGCTAAAACTATGTCTCTTTCTTCCATTTCTATGACATCAGCTCTGCAAATTGAACAAAGTCCAACTCCCAGAGGCTCCAGGTCTGAGGAACAGGAATAAAGCAAAACTATAACAATGTAAGCTGGAAAACACAGTAGCACAACTTTTCTTGGTAACATTTTAAACAAGAATGAACTATAGCACAAAAATGTAAAATTCCCAGGGACCAAGGATTTAGCTCAGTGGTGCCGCTGCTTAAATCGCAAGCACAAGGTCCTGAGTTCGATTCCTGATATAAAAAAATCCAATTCCCAGAATCCACCTAAATGACCAAAATGGTTAGGAAAAAATTAAAACATGTTCACGTTCCTAAAAATGATATCATAATGAAAAGTAAATATGCATAATGCCTAGGTATTCTCTGAACACTTTACATCATAATAATGAAAACAACTTCTCAAAATATTTACAGAATAGGCCAAAATGAGTAAGTGGAAAACAACCTTATATACTCTTCCATAACCACCTTTTCCTAAGATGCCAAGCTCTTCAAATTCATTTAAGTAACGTGAAGTTTGTGCTTCAAAGGCTACTTCCCTGGATCTAGAAGTTAAATACAAATATGCAATCAATATCAAAACACAAGACAATCAAAATGTTCTAGGACATTCCATGTTCACTGTATTACCAAACTGCTGGGCATTATTTACTATTAAATTGCAGCAATTTGGAAAGAATGGGCTAAAATGCAATTTTTCACTCTTCAGAAAACATTGGCTTAGCAAATCAGCAACACAATGGTCATTAAAACTACTTTCAAATACTTTACCAGTAGTTAGTATTCCAATTAGAACTTATCCTGTGTTTTACAGCAAAAATCCTAAGAAGACTAACAGGTAACAGTTTACTATGTAAGCTCAGTAATAAATTTACTTAAATTTCTTAATGATGCAGACCAATTATAAAATTTAAACATTTTGTAAATTCAACATTGTACCCCTAAAACCATATTATCAACAGTCTGAATTAATAGTGAGGCTTAGGGAATCCATACTCAATGGAGGGCAGGAGATCAATGAGGAAGGACATACTGTAAAAAAAGTAAAGCAAGTGCCTACTTCGGCAGCAAATACACTAAAAAGTAAAGCAAATCTTGGAACTGTACTAAGTCCTGACAATAAAGTTTTTTAAAGCTTCATAAAGTACCCTAACAACATTATTTTTAACCCCAAAACTAGTATTTCTTGAATCTTGACTTTTTTTAGTGTAGACTTACGTATTTAACACATACCTGATTTTCTGCATGTAAGAATTATCCTCACAAGAACCCTAAAATCAAAAAATTATTTTAAAAAACCATTTCAAAAAGTTTGATAAGGAATCTACCAAAATTCAATGTCTCATTAATAGCCCCAAATGCTCAAACAATATTTTTTAAAATGGCATTATTAATGCTTGTCCTTGACCCCTCAGTCTATTCTCAAGCACTAGCAGATGTGGTCCCTAATGTAAGTCAGATTATGTCACTCCACTCCACAGCTCAAAATCTTGAAATGTACCGTGCCCTACTCAGTAAAAACCAAGCGTGGTTTAAGATGGTCTTAAGAGCCTACTCCACCTGTCCTGTCTCGCTGTTCCCTTTCCCCCCTTTCCTACACGCTCCCCTTTGCTTGTTCTACTCCAGCCACGTGACTGCCTGCAGTTTCCACCATCACACTGCTATTAGCACACCCACTGCAGGCCCATTCCACTCACTGGTCCTCTGCCTGGAATGCTTTTCCTCCATACACATTCAGGGCTCATTCTGCCAAGAGCAGCTCTTGACTTCAACACTCTCAGCGAGGCCCTCCCCGGCCACCCTTTGTGAAAGCTATGCAGCCCCTCCCAATACCTGGCAAGCCCCTTCACTGCTTCATGTTTCTTTTCTATAGATTATCACCTCCTAAAAACCAATACATTTTTTCCTAGTTTATTATCCCCTCATCAGAAGATAAGCTCCATGAAGGGAAGGATTTTCATCTATTTTGTTCAATGCTTTTACCTCAGCACCTACACAAAAGTCTAACACAGAGTAATCACTCAATACTGTTGAATAAACAGTTTTTATTTTTAAAAACCTGTTTTATAGACTTTCCTAATGCTTTAAAAATGTAGTTCTCTGGTGGCACACACCTGTAATTCCAGCACTTGGGAGACTGAGGCAGGAGGACTGCTCTGAGTTTGAGGCCAGCTTGGGCTACACAGTGAGGTCAAGGCCAGCCTGAACTACATAGCAAGACTCTGTCTCAAATAACCGAAAAAGCCAAGTTTGATCCCCAGTACCAAAAAAACAAAACAAACAAATAAAAACAAAAACAAAAAAATGCAGTTCTCTTGAAATGAAAATTTATTTTTGTCATACACAAAGTACAAGTGTTTGGGGCTTACCTGCCGAACTCTCTCTTTGGCAGACCTCATTAAATGAGTAATAGCTCTGTTGTGATGCAGTCTCAATGAGCTAAACTCATCACTGCAGGTGAATGAAGACAGCAGCCCCATTTTGATAAAAGTCTGACAAAGTACTATAAAAAGAATATGGGAAGTCATCATTAGGAAGGTCATCAGTAAGATGGCAATTTTGAAGAGTATCCTGAGAACAAAATGTAATAACAACAATACACAAAGAAACCTCAGTAAGAAAAGACTTAGTTGGGTTCTCTAAACAAGGAGCAGCTGGCGTACCCACTGATGGGAGCGTGTCTGTAACGAGCACCTATCCTGTACTATATTGCAGAGCCATTTGTTTCCCACACCTAGTCATGAAAGCACTGCACTCCATTTCAAAAGGGGAGAGCAGGAGAAAAGTGCAAACACAGTCTTCTGGCATTTTACACAGTGCACTCTGTTCGGTGACAGGCAAAACGACAATAAAAGCTGGAATGGAATATGTAGGAAGCAGCAATAAGAGTGAGCATTATGCCAAGTGCAGAGGTGCACACCTCTGAGCTCAACACGGAGAGGGGCTGAAGGGTCACAGTTCAAGCCCTACCCAGACAAAACACTATGTCAAAATGAACATGGCTGGGGATGTAGCTCAGTGGTAGTGTAGCCCCGAGTTTGATCCCTAGTAACCCCCCGCAAAAAGGTGAGCATTGCTTTTTTTTTTCTACTATGGAATATCTCTAGTCAACACAGAAAAAGCATATTTGATGTGTATATAGATCAGATAGCAGGTTCCCCAGAAAAGGATGTTTCCACAGAGGTGTTCTGACTTTTACTCATTCAAAAAACACAAGCCAGTACAGTGGTGGTGGTAGTGGGTGCCTTATAGTCTAGCTACTAGTGAGAATGAGGGGGGACTTTCACTTGACTGCATTAGTTCCAGGTCAGGCTGTGCAACAGTGAGAACTTGTTAAAAAAAAAAAAAACAGAAAGCAAGCAAGCAAGCACACAAGCATGCACGCACGCACACACGGACACACCCACGCAGGCAGAGAGACATGACGGCGAACCTATGGCACCCACACAGCAACAAGCACGCAGAGCTCTCTCTATAATAACATCATAAGTTTTATGAGTTGTTTTTTCTAAAGTAAAACCTCAGTACTCAGGTTTTATTGCAGTGTTGGCACTTTGTGATAAATAAGTGGGTTGTGGATTGCAATTTGGGCACTCGGTCTCTAAAAGGTTCATCATTATTGCCACAGAGGATATTCTCACCATGCCCAAAACTCCATTTAGATGATTAACTACATTTAGATGGGTCACAGTACAAACATTTATTTAAGAACACCTTTAGCTAGGTGTGGTGGTACACCCTCTAATCCCAGCACTCTGGGAGGCTGAGGCAGAGGGTTACAGGTTCCAACCTAGCCTGGGCAACTTAGTCACTTAGCTAGACCTTGTCTCGAAATTTTAAAAAATTTAAAAAGACCTGGGCTGTAGTTCAGTGTGATGGTTCAACACCCATTACCACACACACAAAGAAAAACAGGGGAGGCTGGGGGTGTAGTCCAGTAGTACAGCACCCCCGGGTTTGATCGCTTGTACCACACCAAAATAATAATAATAGTGATGATAATAATAAAAAGTTGTAAGACCACATAAAGGTATCTATAAGTTTGAGGTTTTCTAACACTAAATAAAACTTGAGAAAACTTCTAGTAGAAAATCCCAGAATCTGTGGCTGGAGATATTAAAGCCACCACAGTGGTCTCAGTCAGTAAGCTGAACCAGAGATATCAGAATCCATAATTCTGTTCATGTTGTGGTTCAAGTTTATCATATAAGTACTTTATAACAGGAATAACAATAAACATATGCAACATCACCATACGCAGCTGTTCTAGTCCTCTGGTTAATACTGGTTCAGAGAGAGTGCATGGGATTTTCTCTCACTTGCTCGCCAACTAAACCATAATAGGCTTTCAAAAGGCATGCAAATATCGAAGTACAGATGCAAAATAACTATTTTTTACTTATTCAATTACATATAATTCTAGAGTTACCAGTGATAATTTTCACAAAGAATTATCTAAAGAAAAATATAAAATGAATTTAAGGAATGTAAACTCTTCACATTTACTTCACACCCATTTTTGTTTGTTTGTTTTTAGGACCAGGGATGGAACTCAGGACCTTGCACTTTCGAGGCAGGCATGGTGCCACTGAGCTAAATCCCCAGCCCATACACCCATTTTTGTACACCATCTCCTTGTCAGACTCACACCATTAAACGATGTGGTATTTTTAAAAGCTTTATTTAGCAAGATCAATTTATTCTTACTTACATTTAAACACCTGTTTTGAACGAACTGGATTTGTTTCGTGCACATGGCTCAAGTGTTCCAGCAAAGAGACAAGCAAGAGTTGGTTTGCAACTGCAAAAGGGAAAGTTGGCTGTTGCAGAGGTTCTTTTAATACCTGGAGTTCTGCTGGAACATCAGATTCTAAAAATTAGGAAAGAAAAAATGTATTGGTAAGCATGTTTCATATAACAGAAGAGCATATTCTAACTAATAAAACAGGTATTATTTCACTGTAAGGAAATAAAAAACAAAAGAGGAGTTATGTCAAGTTGGGTTAATGCTTTCTGGAAGTTAAGTGTGAATTGAGCTCTGGAAGCTGGAGGACCAGAAGCAATACACCCTAAGGCAGAGGGGAAACAGTTGGGTAGTGGCAGTGTGTGCAACGGGAGAATGAAACAAAACAATTAATATGAAAGCAAGCAAGCTAGCACCTGGGAATGAGATGGCTTCCTTCTTTTGACGCCCAAACATAAAGACAGAAGGTTGGCAAGGGAGAGAAGGAAAGAAGGACAGAAACTTTTAAGCTGACCCCATGCTATCTACAGACACAACCTCCTTTAATCCTCACAAAATAAAGTGTTACCATCTTCATTTTACAGACACCGATCTTCAAGCAGTCAAGGAGCTAGTCAATCAGGAAGATTTAACTCCCAAACCGGTCCTCTTTCCACTATGTGAGCCCAAGCAGGTATATGAGCTAGCACATAAAGCTCAAGTTCTCGTTTGAAGATTACTCAACCGGTAAAAAACATAAAGGAAAAATGTTTGAGGAAATTGTTCTGGGAACATATGGTAGACCCATACAGTAAACTAGGAAAGGTTAGGATGAACTGTGTAAGTTTCAGAAACAGAGAAGAAAAAATAGATCCCAAAGATATCAAGAAAGAAATGGATGGGCCAAGGCCTAAAACACAAGGAATGGAGGGTGAGATGTTAATGAGCATGGTAGGGAGCATGTCAGAGGAAAGACAGACACGTTAATTCTCAGGAGTTGTGAACTATTCAATTGGAAACAATGTCGATACATGGAATTTTCTATCTCCTACACTTCAGGTAGCACTGTTTCAGTCTATTCCACTCTTCTCTACCAACTACTAAGGGTCCTGGATTTTAAGTTCAAGCTTCAATCATCAATATCCTCTCTGACCTACAGATGGTCAAAGGGATTTGGGGGGGATGGGCACGACCTGCATATATGCAGATGTACTACTCATTTTAAATAAATACTTAACGTCTAAGCACAGGAAAGGAACAAAAAGAATGAAACATGTGGCCAGCTAAAAACTTCTCTATGTGAAAACATCTTAAAGTTAGAAATATGAATCACAGGGCCAAGGATTTAGCTCAGTGGTTCTGCCGTCTGCCTCGCAAGCACAAGGTCCCAAGTTCAAATCCCGGTACCAAAAAAAAAAAGAAAGAAAAGAAATATGAATCACAAATTTAGATAGAGCACATATATCTGTATTTTACATGACCAAAAAAAAAGTTATAGAGCTCTTACAAGCTAATGAAACAAAGCACAATTAAAAATTCAAATAGATTTCACGTAACTAGTAATTAATGACACATTAAAATAACTAAGGTAAACCAGGAGTGCTGGCACATGTCTGTAATCCCAGCACTCTGGGTCCCTGAGGCAGGAAAAGAGCAAATTCTAGCCCATCCTGGGCAATTAGAAACTTTAAGAGACCCTGTCTCAAAATAAAAACTAAAAAAGGACTAGGGTAGGAACTAAGTGCAAAGGCCCTGGGTTCAATCCTCACTACCACAAAATAATAATAATAATAATAATAATAATAATAATAATAAATAATAAAATAACACATTACAGTTTGCCAATCAGATTGGTAACTATTTAAAGCTTGGAATATTTGTTATTATCAAGGGCACAGAAAAGCACACATGTTAGAACATAAGAGGTATAAAAGTGTTTACAACCTTTAACAATACACTGTAGAACTTAAAATATGCAAACTTTGACCTGTTAATTCTACTTTTGGAAATGATACCCAGGAAACAATTAAACAAAGCACAAGATTTTCATCATAATGCTATTTAGAATATAGAAAAATTGTTAAAGAAATTTTACGTACAATAGAATACTACTGCCATTGTTAGAAATGACAGTGTTCAAAAAGACATTCATAAATATCACCAAGTCAAACAAGTACAGTACAAAGTAATAATATTAACGAAAGCAAGGCGAGGTGGTTTCACAGGTGGGCATATAAACCAATACAACCTTTCTTGTCTGTATCAAAAATTTTTTAAAAACTTGTTCTTTGATCCATCAATCCTATTTCTGTAGATTTATTCTAAAGAAATCATCAGAAACAGACAAATATTTGGGTATGTAGATGTCCAACTCATTATTTCTAATGACCAAAATAAAAAACACTCGAATTATTTTAAACAATACAGCCAAAGTCCAAATAAATCATAGCACGAATGTTATATAGTCTTAATGTTTTTAAAGGCTAATTTGTCACAAAGGAAATACTAATGTAAAACCAGGTCTAAAATAAAAAACGTCAGTCAGATGGTGGTGGCGCAGGCCTGTGATCTCAGCTCTGTGGGAGGCTGAAGCAGGAGGATGGCAAGTTCAAGCCCAGTGGGACAACTCAGTCACTTAGCTAAACGCTGTCTCAAAATAAAAAGGAGTTGGGACAGTGGCTCGGTGGTAGAGTGCCCGCACAGCATGCCCCAAGCCCTAGGAAAAGGAAGCTGAGAGCAGCAGAAGGAAGCACTTGGGGCTGCAGCAGGAGGGCAGTGAGTTCCAGGTCCGCCTGGACAACACAAGAGCCTCTCTCAAAAACTAAATTAATTTTTAAAAAGAAATGATATTTTTCATAGACCTTATTTTTCATTAAAAACAACTGTGTCTGGACATTCTAAGCAATACTTAAGCACAACAGTATTATCAGTAAAGCAAGGGAAGAAAAAATTTAAAGGTTTATCTAAGATTACTCCCTTCAAGAATAATCTTTAGTTTGCAGAAACTCTTATCATAGAAAAGACAGACTTGCATGTTTACAGCTGGGACTTTTCCTATGATATAACTTTCCATACTAATGAGTTGCTGTAACATACGACCTGATGTTTGGAGAGAAAAAATCTACATATCCATTAAAAATAGTTATCTTACAATCTTTCTCTGTAAATTCCTCAGGTTCCTCACCCTGAACCTTAAACTTTTCCAAAACTTTTCAATTTGTTTGTACCGTTAATTCTATTACAACACAGTCATATTTATTTCATGCTTTGACTGAATGTGTATTCTCTGTAATCACCGCTTTAGGACTACTGCATGGTTAAAACCTCCTTGAATCAATGTATTCATTCTTTCTGTTTGGTTTTTGGTGCTGGGGACTGAAGCTAGCACCTTATTTGTGCTAAGCACCAGCTCTACCACTAAGCTATAGATACAACTCCAGTATTTGCCAAAACAACTAGTAACAACTAACGACCTTCCTGAACTTTCAGTAAAATACTGACCACCCTGACCTGGTTAGATCTTTTTAAGGACCTCTCTCTTCACGCTGGTAACTTGACTTAGTTATGCCACATGTCCTAGAAACCAAAAGTCTCAAGAAAACTTGAGCATTGCCCACACTGCCTCACTATAAAAAATCATTACCAAACTAGCAATAAATCAAAAGACAAGAAATGCTACACATTAAGAATTCTTAGCTAAGCTGTTGAGCGAATATAGTGGACGAAGATCATTCTCAAGGACTGACAAAACCATAGGGTTTAGGAGCTGGGAAGTGGCCTCAGGGAAGTGCTCCCCAGCCAAAGGCCTCAGTCCCCAGAAATCAGGAACAGGAACAAAAGGAACAAGTCGCAGACGCTCTTTCAATAAATATTTACCTTAGCTCGCCAGCCCGTCCGCGCCCCTCCCCGCAAGGCCCGAGGCCCCGAATGAGCCCAGGTCCCCGGCCCCGCACTGCTGGCCCGACCTGCACGGGAGCACCGGTGTTCAGGGCCGCGGGATGCGCGTGACACTCTGGCGACTCACCATCATACTTGGGGTCGGCGGCCTCAGCGGGGAAGTCGATGGTGGGCGGCGCGGCCACAGCACCCACCGCGTCGCCCTCCTTCTCGCGGTCCCAGGCTCCGAGGCCGCCCCCAAGCATCGCTGGCCGCGGGCTTGCTTCGGCCCAGGGCGAAGGCTCAGGCAGCGCAGTTTCCACCGAGACCGCAACGCGATCGCCGCCGATCCGGAAATAGTTCCTGGCCGGCCGGAAGTTCAGCCCTGACCACCTGCGCGCCAGACGGGGGAATCAGTCCAGTGCTGGCTCCGCCCCTTCTCCTGCTGGAAGTCCCGGGTTGGGTCGAGTGCACTGGCGGACTCTGCCTGTGTCGCTTCTCCTCGAGCCCGGAGTGTCCTTAGACGAGTCATAACGACCACATCTCACACCAAGACACCCTCAGGAGTGTCTTCAGGCACGAATTAGAAATGTTTGTTTACCTTTTCCAGGTACAATGACTTTTCATCATTTCTTTCCAAAAATAAAAAATAAAAAGAAATAAAAACAAATCAAGGGCATCTACAGGACCTGCGATGAGCACTGAACTTATTTTGGCCTACCATTTGATCACGACAAAATTTTAAGTTCTACCCTCTTTGCCCTCTGGAGGTGTCCCTAATGACTTGGTCACAAACATGATGCTGTTGAAAATAATCCTTAGGTAATCACAGATTAGGTAATACAACTGGGACAATCTTTAGGATATGGGGCAATAAACAGTGCGATGTGCAAAACTGGTTGAAATTTTTTATTTAAACTATGTCCCATATAGAGTCATATTAGGTACATCCAGCCTGATGGAGATAATTAAGGATGTAATTCTTTGGGTGACTTCCAAAGATTAGGGACGTCCCTTCCCATGCTTTGCTGGTCTCTGGGAAAAGCAGCAGTCCTCAACATTTTTGGCACCAGATGATATCTAACTCCTGACCTGTTAGATACCAAATGTGCCAAGTTTGTGGTCCCACAACATAGAAGAATGAAGTTGTGAACCAAAGGAAGAAAGTTATGAGAGTTTTATTAGAAATAAGGAGAGAATAATAACTTTTGGATTTCCACGAGGGATTCTGAATGGGTTGGCCACTGAGGCCCTTTGTAAGAGGTAATTTATACAACAAAGTTAACAATGTGGGTACAACATGGATCAAACTACAGTCAACCCATAGGATTACAAATACAGCTGCTTAGCTAACACTGATCCAATAGAGAAACAGGTAACATAGTAAGGGTACATGGAAAAAACACAAGCATTTTTGGGAAGGGACAGGTCCAGATGCTGTGGTCACCCAGTTACCTGGGCACCTGATGCCTATTTGGACTTAATGGTCTAGGTGGTACTAATTACAATATAATCTCAAGTTATTATTTATCCTTTAGGGAGGCATGTAGGCCTGGCCATTGCATTTTTATCTTGGGCCTGACCTTCAGATGTGCCTCGAGCCACAATTCTGATATCTTTATTTTTCACTTCCTTAAGTGCCCAGTCATTTTCTGACTGTATATTAATTACTATCTAACTTAGCTGCCTACAATACAGGGATCAGTTTTGTGGAAAACAATTTTTCCACAGAAGGGGTAGGGATATTGTGGGAATGGAGGTTGGGATGATTCAAGGCTATTTCATTTATTGTGCACTTTGTTTCTATTATTGTTATATTATAATTTATAATGAAGTAATTATACAACTCAGCATAATGCAGAATCAGTGGGAGACCTGAGCTTGTTTTCCTGTAACTACATGGTTCCCTCTGAGAGTGAGGGGAGACAGTGACACCTGAAGTGTGTTACTTATGTCCAGTCTACTCTGAATCTTGATTCGATTGCTGTCACTGCAGAAAACCCCGTTACACAAAGATAGATAGTATGTTGAAAATGGAAGGAGGCTTTTCAGTGCCTTTGTGGCAATATCAGAATATTCCTCTTTCACTTTAATCCACAACATATGAAGATTTGAAGGTCTCTCAAACATACTTTCAGGCCCTTGTCTTAGTCACTTTCTCATCACTGGGACTCAATACCCTATACCAATAAATGAAACAGGGAGAGCTTAATTTTGGTTCACATTTTTTAGAGGTTTGGGTCCATAGTCGGTTGGTTCCAGGGCAGAAGTGGCAAGGGGAAAGGGCCTGATGGAGAAAAACTGCTCACCTAGATGCCAGTTGGGAAGTAGAGATGCAGGGAGGAACTGGGGAAGGAGATACACCCTCCCAGGTCACACCCTAGCAAACCACCTCTTCCAACCAGGTGATGAGGCACCAGCTGCAAGGAAAAAGGCCCTAGCTCAGTCTCTTTCAAAAAAAAAAGAAAAAAAAGCTCTGCTTCCTGGTCTGATTCCATCCTGCACATCTGTTCACTGGGGGCAGTAGCTGTTTATTTCCATCTGTGTTCTCTCCCACCTAAGTGCATGCCACCCACTCCATGGAAGATTCGATGGATATGGACATGAGCCTCCTGAGACTCCAGAACTATCTTTTCAGTTGTGAACTAAAGGCTGAAAAAGATTATCACTTTACAGTGGATAATGATGAAAATGAGCATCAGTTGTCATTAAGAACAGTCAGTTTAGGGGCTAGTGCAAAGGATGAATTGCACATTGTCCGAAGCAGAGGCAATAAATTACAAAGGCAGTCCAATTAAAGTAACACTAGCAATTTTGAAAATGTTGGTACAGCCAATGGTTTCCCTTGGGGGCTTTAAAATTATACCACCTGTTGTCCTAAGGTTGAAGTGTGATTCAGAGTCTGCGTATATTAGTGGACAGCACTTAGAAGCTGTGGAGGAAGATGCAGAATCAGATAAGGAGGAGGAAGAGGATGTAAAAGCGACCTGGCCCTGGAAGTGGTAGCAAGGTCCACAGAAAAAAGTAAAACTAGCTGCTGATGAAGATGATGATGATTTTGATGATAATAAGAGAAAGCACCAGTGAAGAAATCAATACAAAATACTCCAGCCAAAAATGCACAAATATCAAACCAGAATGAAAAAGATTCAAAACCATCAACACCAAGATCAAAAGGCCAAGAATACTTCAAAAAACAAGACTCCTAAAACACCCAAAGGACCTAGTTCTGTAGAAGATATTAAAGCAAAAATGCAAGCAAGTATAGAAAAGTATGGTTCTCTTCCCCAAGTGGAAGCCAAGTTCATTGATTATGTGAAGAATTCCTTCCAGATGACTGACCAGGAGGAGGCTGTCCAAGATCTCTGGCAGTGGAGGAAGTTTCTTTAAGAAAACAATTTAAACAGTTTGTTAAATTTTTCCATCTTATTTCATTTCTGTAACAGTTGATACCTCGCTATCCTTTTTATAATGCAAAGTGAGAACTTTCCCTACCATGTTTGATAAATGTTGTCCAGTTTCCATTGCCAAGAATGTGTTGTCCAAAATGCCTGTTTAACTTTTAAAGATGGAACTCCACCCTTTGCTTGGTTTTAAGTGTGTATGGAATGTTATGATAGGACATAGTAGTAGTGGTGGTCAGACATGGAGATGGTGGGGAGACAAAAACAGACATGTGAAATAAATTCAGTATTTTTTTTTTTTTTTGGTACCAGGGATTGAACTCAGGACCTTGCATTTGCAAGGCAGGCAGTGGCACCACTGAGCTAAATCCCCAGCCCTCAGGATTTTAATTTTTTTAAAAAGCTCTGTTCATGTTTGAAACATGTCCAAAGTTGCAATGTTTACTTATCACCCACAGAATTCCAGTTTGGCTTTGAATGAAGTCACTTTATCTGCTGACTTGAACAATTAACATTCTCCCTTGAAGTGACAGATTGAGTTCATTGAGCAGTATTATGGTTTAGATCTAGAATGTATTCCAAAGGGTTCATATGTTCAGAGGTGGAAATTTGGCGGGATGATTGGATTATAGGAGTGCTATAGCTCACTTCTTGTTAGGAAGTGAGGTCTGGTCGGAAAAGGCAGGTCACTGGGTGCATGACCTTGAAAGGTATATATCCCTATTTCCTTTCTCTCTCTGTTTTCTGGCCAATGTGACATGAGCAGCTTTTCTCTTCCAGATCCTTCTACCATGACTTTCTGTCCTTGGAACCAAACTAAACCAAGAAGACAGAAATTCTGAACAACCCAGCAACAAGCAATAAAAAACCTACCAACTAAGAAAAGGCAGGACCTGATAGATTCACTGCTGAAGTCTACAAGACCTTTAAGGATGTTATAATACTAATATTTCTCAAACTCTTCAATGAAATTGAAAGGGAAGGAGTGCTTCTGAACTCATTTCTGGAAAACAGCATCACTCTAATCCCAAAACCAGATAAAAACCCAACTAAAAAAGAAAGCTACCAACCAATTTCCTTAATGAACATAGATGCAAAAAAATCTCAATAAGATATTGGCAAACAGAATGCAACACATCATCAAAATGATCATACATCATGACCTAGTAAGATTCATCCCAGGGCTGCAGGAATGATTCAACATATGCAAATCAATAAATGCAATGCACCACATAAACAGAAGCAAGGACAAAAAACACATGATCAAATCAATAGATTCAGAAAAAGCTTTTGACAAGATCCAACACCCATTCATGATAAAGAAAAACCATGAAGAAAATAGGTATGTAAGGACCTTACCTGAATCTAATAAAATCTGTTTATGAAAAACCAATGACAAACCAACATCATATTAAATGAGGAAAAGCTGAAAGCTTTCCCTCTAAAATCAGTAACAGACAAGGATGTCCACTATCACCATTCCTGTACTCAAAACATTAGCCAGAACAATCAAGTAAGAGAAAGAAATAAAAGGGATATATTTACAGGAAAAGAAGTCAAATAATCATTATTTGTAGATGACATGATCCTCTATATAGAAGATCCAAAAATTCCACCAAAATACTTTTTAAATTAATAAAATTGGACCGGGGCTTTAGCTCAGTGGTTCCAGTGCCTGCCTCACAAGCGCAAGGTCCTGAGTTCGATCCCTGGTACCAAAAAATAAATAAATAAAATTTCAGCAGTGTAGAGGATACAAAATCAACACACAAAAACCAATAGCATTTCTGAACACCAATAATGAACTCACTTGGGCCGGGGCTTTAGCTCAGTGGTTTTGCTGCCTGCTTGCATAAGCGCAAGGACCTGAATTCGATCCCCGGTACCAAAAAAAAAAAATAATGAATTCACTGAGAAGGAAATTAGAAAAACAATACCATTCACAATTAAATCAAGAAAAATTAAATATCTAGGAATTAACTTAACCAAGGAAGTGAAAGACCTCTATGATAAAAAGTACAGTAGTCTGAAAAAGAAAATGGAAGAGGACATCAGAAAATGGAAAGATATCCCCTGTTCCTGGACAGGCAGAACAAATATAGTCAAAATGGTCATATTTCTAAAACTGATATACAGATTAAATGCAATCTCAATCAAAATATCTACAGCATTCCTCACAGAACTACAGAAAACAATCCTAAAATTCATATAGGATCAGAAGAGATCCAAGCAACAAAGCAATCTTGGGCAACAACACCTGACTTAAAGTTATACTACAAAGCTTCAGTGATAAAAACAGCATGGTATTGGCACAAAAACAGATAGATGGATCAATGGAACAAAAGAGAGGATGCAGAAACAACCTCAAACACATTCAGTTATTGATCTTTGACAAACTGGCCAAGAACATACGTTGAAGCAAAGATAACCTCTAGCAAATGGTGCTGGGAAAACTGGCTATTGAATCTACATCCATATCTCTCACCATTAAACTAAAAAAGGATCAAAGATCTAAATATTAAAGCAGAAACAACCTACTGGAAGATAAAATAGATAAAACTCTTAAAGTCATAGGTGGAGGCAGGACTTTCTAAACAGAACTCCAATTGCACAAGAAAAAAAATCAAGAATCAACAAATGGGATTATATCAAATTAAAAAGCTTTTGCACAGCAAAGGAAACAATCAACAGAGTGAAAAGAAAACCTACAGAATGGGAAAAATTTTTGCCAGCTATTTCTCAGACAAAGGACTAATATCTAGAACATATAAAGAATTCAAAAACTTAGACTCCCTAAAATAAAAGATGCAATCAAAAAATGGGCAACTGAAATGAATAGACACTTCTCAGAAGAAGTACAAATGGCCAATAAATACATTTTTAAAAGTTAAACATTGCTGGCCCTTAGGAAAATGCAAATGAAAAACAACACTAAGATTAGAATGTCAATCATTAAGAAATAAAATAATGATAATAATAACAAATTCTGGAGAGGCTGTGGGGGAAAAGGAACACTTCTACATTGTTAGTGGGAATATAAACTAGTACTACCACTATGGAAATCAGAATGGAGATTCCTCAAGAAACTGAAATTAGGAATTTCATTTGACCCAACTATTCCCCTTCTAGGTATCCTCCCCACAGAGCTAAACACATCATATTACACCAATACCTGCATACTAATGTTCATAGGGACACAATTCATAATGGCTGAATCCTGGAAGTAGCCTATATGTCCACCAACAGATGAATGGATAAAGAAAATGTGTCTATACATAATGGAATAATGCTTGGCTATAAAGGGACATTTGTAGAAAAATGGATATGCCCAGAAAATATGATGTTAAATGAAATAAATGAGACACACAATCTTAAATACAACATATTTTATCTCATTTGAGTAATGCAAAGTACAAAAAAGAGCAAAATGAAAGATTGATATAAGGAATAAGGGAGATAGAGTTATTGCAAATGAGAAGGCATCTGAGAAGCTGAGGGTGAATAGAGGGGGAAGAGGGAAAGGGATTAAAAAGACTTAAGATGGATCATACTGAAATGAGTGTAAAATTTTTTTTTTTATGGTACCGGGGATCAAACTTAGGTCCTTGCCCCTGCGCAACAGGCGGTGAAACCACTGAGCGAAATCCCCGGCCTGAGTGTAAATAGTTTATGTCACACATATGAACTAAAGTAATAATAATAATAGTGAAAATAGGAAAAGGGAATCTAGAAACAGAAGGAGGCAAGAGAGTAAAGGAAGGGGAATAAAAAGCATCAAGATATGCTGGGGATGGTAGCACACACCTGTAATCCCTGCACTCAGGAAGCTGAGGTAGGAGGATTGCCACAAGTTTGAAGCCAGCCTGGGCTACACAGTGAGTTCAAGGACAGTCTGACCTACATAGTGAGACCTTTTCTCAAAAAATAAATAAATTAATTAATTACATAAAAAGAAGAGAAAAAGATATGTTACTCACATGTACCTACTTTCTAAGATCAATGAAAACTTCATGTACTGTAAACATGTACTAATAAAATAAAAATAATCCCAGCTCCTCAGCTGGGCCTGTGAAGGCTCTGCATGATGAAGATGCAAACTACCTTTGGGAACTCACTTGTTCATATCTAAATTCTGGGGTCTTGCTTGGCCAGGCTTTTCTCTGTCCATCCCTGCCCTAGGTATTTCCCCTATACCTTAAACCTTGCTAGGTCCCCCGTATTGCATGCCCTTATTTGACTTCTGCCAAGCTGTTCAACTCTGCCACAAATCTAAATACCCTTCCCATTATGAACTTTGTGCCACCGGGCTGAGGAATCTACACTAGAACAAGGAAGTGATCCTTATAGTGAAGATCAGAGTTCCCCTGACAAGAACAGCAGCCATTCCCAGCAACAGTGAGGACACAGGCTCCTCTTCTGATAAGAACAGCCAAGTTCACATCAGAAAAAGCCATGGAAACCTTCTCCAAGAAAATCAACAGCATAGATCTTGCCCTTCAGTTCTCTTTTTATGCCATTGGCAACAATCCTCAGGTGGCTCTTCCATGCCTAGAACCATGCTGATTCAGTTCAGCTGGGTGTTCCAAGTTGACCATTAGTTAATCCACCACAAGCTCCTCCCCAGTGCTAGCATCATCACCTCAGCTCCACCTCAGATCACCAGGCAGATTCTCATAAAGAGCTTTCAACATAGATCCCTCATATGCACAGTTCACAGTAGAGTTCCTGCTCCTATGAGACTCTATTGCTGCAGCTGATCTGACACTCTGACAGAAGGTCAAGCCCAGGAGCCGAAAATACAGATGAAGGTTCACTTACTCACCTGCTGCTCATCTCCTAATGTGTGGCCTGATTCCAACTGTTCCATGGGCCCAGGGAATTGGGGACCCCTGTCAAAGAGCATAATCTTTCTGGAGAGTAATTTAACTATATGTATTCAAAGCTTTTAAAGTGCAAATACATTTGATTTAACAATTCCACTTTCAGTAGTTTATCCCAAGGAAAGGATTAAGAATGAGCATAATTAAGTAGTTTTTTTTGTTTTGTTTTTTGGTACCGGGGACTGAAATCCGGACCTCGTACTTTCGGGGCAGGTGCTGGAACCAATGAGCTAAATCCCCAGCCCATAATTAGGTAGTTTTAAAAGTTAGTAACTGCAGCACTGGTTAAAATACCAAAACAACATATTTAGCTTAAAATATGAACATCTTACAATGATACACTTAGAATCATTAAAATGTAAGTATGGGGGCTGAGGATGTAGCTCAGTGGTAGAGTGCTTATCTAACATTCACAAGGATCTAGGTTTAATCATTAGCACTGCAAAAAAATGGCATTTGGCAATTAATTTTTATGTAATTCTGAAAAAAATGTCAGTGCACAATATTTGGTTATTTTTCCACCATGCTTAGAAATGCCCAGTATTACTGAGGGTATGTAAAAAAGGTAATTCATTCAGATAGCTATATAAGTAGAAGCAAACTGCCTCTTTAATAAATGGTGCTGAAAAAACTTGGTTTCAACTTGCCAAAAATTAAAGCTAGACCCCTATCTTTCACTGTGCACTAAACTAAAATTGAAATGGATCAAAGATCTAAATATTAAAGCATAAACACTAAACCTGCTAGAAGATAGGTTAAGTAGAACTCTTGAAGATATTGGCATAGCAAAGGACTTTATGAACAAAACCTAAATTGCACAAGAACGAGCACAAAGAATCAACAACTGGGATCTCATCTTATTAAAAAGCTTCTGCACAACAAGAGAAAGCACCAAGAGAGTAAAGAGACAAACCACAATGTGGAAAAAAATTTTTACCAGCTGTTCCTCAGACAAAGGACTACTATTTATACTATATAAAGAACATTTAAAAAGCAGACCCCTCAAATTTAAAGACCCAGTCCAAAAATGGGCTTCTGGAACGAATAGACATTTTTCAGATGAAGGAGTAGAAGCAGCAAATAAACATATGAAAAAATATTCAACATCAATAGTGTCTTTATGATCTAGTCTACAGGAATCTTTTTTTTTTTTTGCTTATTTTCCCATTAAGTTTATTGATACATTTTAGGCATAAAATACAGTTACATTCATCATTGGGATCTTGTACCTTTATATGATATATCTTGGTTCTTATTTTTTTCCCCATTCTCCTGCCCTCCTTTCAACCCCTCACAACTCCCTGTTTACAAAGACTTTGTTTCCATTTTTTTTCTTTTCTCATATTTTTTCTTTTCCCTTCTTTCCTTTCCCCTATACCTCCCATTTCCCCTACTCCTTTAGACCTTTTCTTTCTATTACACAATATCAATTATACATTTTTAAATTATAATATCAATATTTAGAGGACATTACCAGAGATTTTACAGAATTTAAAAGGATATAGAAAGCATATTACAAAAATCTGTTTTGAAATAAATTTGACAACTTCTATGAAGTACCTTGGAAGATAAATTAATGAAACTGATTCCGGAAGAAATATAAAATTTGAATAGCACCTATTAAAAAAAGTATATTCCTAGCTTGAAAACCTACCTACATGACAACAACAGGCTCATACACATTTTAACTGATGAATAACATCAAATATTTAAAGCAGAAAAAAGAAGAAACATTTCTCTCCTCATTTTAGGAAATCAGCATTGTGCTAATACTAAAACTGGATAAAGATAATGGGAGAAAAAAGTATGAACATAGACAAAAATGTTTTTAACAAAACAAACTATTAGAAGTCAGATCTGGCAGTATGTAGAAAGTGGTTTTATTATAGTGATGGCAGTGTTGGTTCAGCATTGGAAGATACACCCCTGTAAGTCATCATTTTAACAGAGGAAAGGAAAAAGCCCTATGATCGTTATCAGTAGTTGCAGAAAAAGTATTGGACTAAATTCTACAGCTGTTCATGGTAAAACCTATCAGGAGACTAGAAGTAGAACAGAACCCTCTCAACAGATAAAAGACATGTACTCCATACTTCCAGCCAAAATGCCTTCTATGAATGGAAAAGATACAATGCTTTCTCTCTAAGGTGGGGAACAAGGGCAGATATGCCTACTCTTCATCTGTCCATTAAACTTTGAAACATAGGCCCAAACCAAACTGGTCTGGCAATAAAAAGAAACAAATAGCATAGGATTGGCAAGGTAGAAGTAAAATCATTATATGTAGATGAAATGATCATCTACAGAGAAAATACTAATCTCTAGGAGCCCCTAGAACTTGTATTTGAATTTAACAGGATTAGAAAACACATGGTATATATATAAATTCAGGTCTATGTATACTTGCTATAAATGAAGAATTGGATATTGAAATTTAAAAGTTATGTAGGAATACAGAGGACCTAGAAAAGTAAAAAGAAAAATAATACCAGTATTGGAAGACATTTATTACTTGATTTTAAGACTTCCTCTCAAGCTACAGTAATCAAGGCAATGCTGGCATGAGGAAAGACATATACATCAATGGAATAAAACAGAGAATCTAGAAATAGAGCCGTACATATATGGTCCACTGATTTTTGAAAGATTGTTTAACATTAACATTTTATAGAACATAAACTCAACTCAAGAGCAAAGAATTTTTAAAAAAAATTTTTTTAAAAGAGCAGAGGAAAAGATAGTGTTTTCAACAAATGGTACTAGAACACCTGGTATCCATATGTAAAAAATTAACCTCAACACTTTATTTCCATACATAAAAATAACTTGAAAGGATCTATGAACCTAAATATGAAAGACTAAAACTATAAAACTTTAGGAAGAAATTATAAGGGAAAATGTTCATGAATTTAGGGTAGGCAAGAATTTCCTAGGATACAAAAGACATG
>NW_004624740.1:31248117-31262060 GCF_000247695.1 Heterocephalus glaber | reverse complement strand
AGTCTTATGTTATTCTTCTTTGCATCATTTAGCAACTGCTGGATTGATTTCTCATGATTCCTTACTATTTTAAAGCAATTTTTTTCCTCATCATTAATTGCAATCTTATCTTCTATATCTGAAATTCTGTCCTCACATTGGGTCATTCTGCTGTGTAAACTTTAGTGGAGTTTTTAATCTCCTGGAAGTCTGTTTGCATCTGTTTTATGGATTCCATTTGTTTCCTATGTTGGGATTTCATCATGCTCCTCAGCTCCTCTATTTTTTTTATCTGTGTCCTCTCTAGATGTATTAATCATGTCTTGCACTATGGGCACAATCTCTGGTGTTATCAGAGAAATTATTTCTGATTTCATTTTTTTCCAGATCCTCTTTTGGTTGCCAGTTCAGGAAGTCCAGGTGGTTGAGTAACAGATTGTTCCATTTCATTGCCCTTTGGGGTTGCCTTAGGTGATATGGAAGTCTGTTTTCATTTCAACAGATCCAGCCTGCTGTGCCTTTGTTAAGGCAACTTTTTGCTCATCCAGTGGTCTTCAGCTCTCAGCAAGCCACCGAGCAGACTTTTCTCTGCTGCTCACCAGTACACTATTTCCTGGCTTCAGAAAGGTGGGCTTCTGGATCCCTGAGCTGATCTGTTGTCTGAGTGGGCTTCTGGCTTGGGCCTGTGCACACTTGGGATGGTATCCAGATGTGCCTCTGGCTAGGGCCCCTATGTAGCTGTTGTCTGGGAGTGCCTTTGGCTGGGGGCTGTGCACCCCAGTTCCTATTGCGTGAGCAAGCTTCTGGCTAGGGTCTCATGCACTTACCAATGGTATCAGGGCGAAACTCTGGCTGTTGCTTATGTGCCTGTGCAGGTCTTTTCCAGGCAGGCCCTTAACTTGGGCCAGTGTGCCCCAGCCTCTGGGGTGGGGGTGGGGCCCTGGCTGGGGTCTGCTTGCAGCTGCACCACTCTGGTCCACACCACTGCTCCCCCAACTAAGGTGGTCTGGGGTGCCTTTATTGAAGAGATTTTCTTCATTTTTCTGGTGGGCTTTAATTTTCATCAAGGAGCCTCAGAAAGGCCCTCTTTCTGTTGTTCACTTCTCTGTCTTCTCGAGCACAGAACAATGTCCTTTATGACCCCTGCAACTCTGCAGTGTGGGTCCAGGTCATGGCTCAGCACAGCCACGGGGGTGGGGGTGGGGTGCCTGTGGGGCTCACCTCCTTTGCGCTGGGGTGGGCTCTACTCCTCAGCTCTCTGGGGTGGGCAGTGGTACTGCAGCCAGAGAGGCTCACCTCCTCTATGCAGGAATCTTGATCTAGTCAAGTTGACAATGGAGATTAACTCCCCAAACTCCACCCCTGTCAACTTGGCACCTAATCACGTCTCATAACAAGTCTCCAAATAAACACAATAAAAAGTTAATAATTTGTCCTATCGTGATACAACAATCCTGTCCACAACCAAAAAAACAATAATCCATTCCCTTACATCTCAACAGTTCCAGCAAAAGTTCAAGTCCACACTTCTTATTAAAAAGCTTCTGCTCAGCAAGAGAAGCCACCAACAGCATGAAGAGACAACCCACAATATGGGAAAATTTTTTTTACCAGCTGTTCCTCCTACAAAGGTCTACTATCTAAAATATATAAAGAACTTTAATAAATCAGACCTCCCAGGCCAGGGATTTACCTCAGTGGTTCCACCGCCTGCCTTGAAAGCACAAGGTCCCGAGTTCGATCTCCAGTACCAAAAAAAAAAAATCAGACCTCCCAAATTTAAAGACCCAATCCAAAAATGGGCATCAGAAATCAAAAGACATTTCTCAGACAAAGAAATATAAGTAGCAAATAAACATATGGAAAAATGTTCAACATCACTTGTCATTCGAGAGATGCAAATGAAAACAACACTGAGATTCCACCTCACCCCAGAAAGAATGGCTGCTATCATGAAATCAACCAATAACAAATGCTGGCAGGGTTGTAGGGAAAAAAGAAACCTGCTCCACTATTGATGGGAAAGTAGACTGCTACAACCACTGTGGAAATCAGTATGGAGATACCACAAAGAACTAGGATTAGAGGTCCCATTTGCCAGCTATTTCCCTATTGGGTATCTTCCCAAAACAATTAAAAGCATCAGGGCAGGGGACTTAGCTCAGTGGCTCTGCTGCCTGCCTCGAAAGTCCAAGGTCCTGAGTTTGATCCCCAGAACCAAAAAAAAGAGAAATAAAAGCCTCATACCACAGTAACAAATGTGCACAGTTTGTAATAGCTAAAACTTGGAAACAGCCCAAATGCCCATCAATTGAAGACTGGGTTAAAAAAATACATTTTTTGTTATAAAATGGAGTACTACTCAGCCATAAAGAATGAGAAATTAGAGACATTTATAGCTAAATGGATACACATTAAGGCAATACTCTTAAGTGAAATAAATAGAACAGATGTCTAAATACTGAATAGTTTTTCTGATGTGAGAAACAGAAAATGTAAATAAGAATAAAAAGGCATAATAGATATTGTGAAATAGGAAGAAAAGTCCAAAGGGGAAGGGGAAGTGGGAGGGATTGGGGGGAGGAAAGAAGGGAATGGAATTAATATAAGAAAAAGAAAAAATGGAAACAAAGTCTTTGTAAACAGGGAGGTGTGGAGGGGTTGAAGGGAGGGCATGGGAATGGGGAAAAAATAAGAACCAAGATATATTATGTAAAGGTACAAGTTTCCAATGATGAATGTCATTATATTATGTTCCTAAAATGTACCAATAAAATTAATTTTAAAAATGTTCCAGAAATCTCTGAAAGAAATACACGGAGACACAGAATTCGGGTAAAATAATAAAAGTTCTACTTGCAAGCAGGCAGGACTGCCAGGAACAGGTCTGGTTAGTATTAGCACCCCTTTGTTTAGCTTTTCCCTTTTTATATCCTTTTTAGCCATTATCTCATCCCTAGTGGTCTTTGATGTGTAAATACAATTACAGTTCCTATTTACAAGTCACAGACACAAGATAGGCACATATACATTGTAAATTCACCCAGGAATTGCAACTTTGTTTGGTTAATGAAGTTACTGGTTAAAGAGTCAGATTACCATCATTTTAAACAAGGATAGTTATGGGAAAAGCAAATCTTAAAGGAACACATTATTTATTTTGCTTCTACAACTACCTTAATATTCAATCTACTAAGTTATCTAAAACTTTTCCCTATCAAAAAGAAGTGATGATACTAATCTCCCGACTTTCTAAAAGAGAAATAATAGAATACTAAAGGTTCTGGAGATCATCCATAAATAAATAAATAAATAAAACAGAAGCAATCCACTGGAAGATAAAAGAAAAAAAAGCTCAAGTCCAAAGTTCCCTCTGAAACTTGAAGCAGACTTTTAGCTGTGAACCCCAACAAAATTCCAAAAACAAGTTACATATTACTAATATATAATGACATATGGTAAACATTCCCATTCCAAAAAGAGAGGAATCGAGGGATAGACAAAAACTAGACCAGAGCTAGGCATGGTGGTGCATACCTGTAATCCTAGCACTTGAAACACTTAGACAGAAGGATCACTGAGAGTTTGAGGCCAGCCTGGGGTATATAGTGACTTCAAGGCCAGTCTGAACTACACCATGAAATCCTGTCTCAACAAAACAAAACAAAAATAAATAGAAAAGAATTAGACTAAAGCAAGACTGAAATCCTTTAGGGCAGACATTAAGTCCTATGGCTCCATGTCTGGTATGTGAGGCATACAGTGGAAGCTTGGGCAGCCCTACACCTACGCCATTGCTGGTTGCAGCTCACACTGCCCTGCCCTTGGGTGGGCTCCACTCAATGGCTGTGGCTTTCCTCAGCAGATGCTCCATGTTCCTGGCATGTGCAACTTTCTGGGGTCTTCACTGCACCTTTGGCTTCATTTCCACAGCTTCACACATTGCTCTCTCAAGGGTTCCAGGGAGTGACTCTGATCCTGTCAAACATTTTTGCCTGGCCTCCCAGGTTTGCTGTTGAAATTAGGGTGGAAACTACCCTGGCCCCACATCTGCTCATTTTGCATGCCACCAAAAATAGTATTATGTGGTAGGTTCTAAGGACTGTCCCCAGCACAAAGAGTAGCCAGGACTCCAAGGACCATGGCTTCAGTGGCTTCTGAATACTGGATGGCTGAGCACAGTGAAATGAACAGAAGGGAACCAATTTATTAGGTGGCCCTTCTATAGCAGGGGGCTAGGGACTCTTTTCTCAAATTGAAGGTTTATATTTTTGCACCCCTGAGCCTGTAATGGGTGGGATCCTGCTGATTCTTGAGAAGCCCTCAAGGCAAATTTCTTCTTGTCCTGATTCAAAGTAGTAATGGCAATAATCTCTTCAGCAACCAATCTCCTTTGGCTCCAACTTTACACTTGCTTTTTTTCTGACCAAAATTTAAGTTTTCAAATTCTTCTGTTCTGTATTTTGCTTCCAATTCTAACCATTCTGCCACAGCCATAATGCTAGGGTGCCTTGAAATTTTCTCCACCAGATTAATTAGTCCTCCACCTTTAAATCTGACCTCAAATAAAGACTTAGGACATGCACAAAATGTAGGCAAACATTTTGCCAGAGTTTAACACCCATGGCCTCCATTCTAATTCATAAGTGAGCCTCTATAAGCTTGGCATTATTCTCTGCATTCCTATCAGTATTCTGGTCTTCTGATCTCCTACCAGAATTACGCATCAATCTCTGCTTTAGCATTCTAGGGTTTCTCAGCCCACATAACTAAACCTTTCCAAACTCCAACTGCAAGCCAGTTCTAAAGGTTTCTGAACCACATGGTCAGGTATAGTCACAGCAATGACCCCATTTCTCTGGTACTAATTTTCTCATTTGATTAGCTTCCCCTCTTTTAGAACAAACTATCTGACACTCACAATTAAAGGAGGAAATGGTTTATTGGCTTCACTACTTCAGAGGTTTTCAGTCTATATTTGACTAGTTCCATTGCTGTGGGTTCCATTGCATCTGAGGTGATGGAAAACATCATAGCAGAAATGAATGGTGGAGGAAACCTGGTCTCCTCGTGGCAGCTGGGAATCAGAGCACAAGGGGAAGGAACAAATGAGAGATACAACATCTAAAGGCATACTCCCATTGACCCACCTATCCTAATAGCTATGAGCGTTAGTGGATTAGTTCACCCCCATGATCCAATCACCTCTCCAGGAGCCTTTAATGCAGTAAGCTGACAAAATTAAATCACACATCTGTGCTGTCTACAAATTAATTTGTTAGACACAGCATATAATCATACAATCTTAAATATGCATTTAACCAAAGAAAAACCCAACTGGCCAGTAATCATAGGAAAAGATGCATAAATTTCACTAGTTACAAGTAAATGCAAATTAAACAGTGAAATATTTCCAAATGACTTATTTGCAAAATTTAAATTTCTCATATCAAGTGTTGGTGAGAATAAGGAAAAATAACTATTATACAGAGTTAAATAGCAAGTTAGCACACCAGATACAATAGTACATGCCAGCTGTCTTAGTTTTCTTTTCGTTGCTGGGACAAAATATTTGACAACCACGAGTTAAAGGAGGAAAGATTATCTTAGTTCACAGTTTATAGAGTTTTCTGTCCATAGTCAGGTGGCTCCAAGGCAGGGCAACATGCCAGAGGGGAAACAGTATGTGGGATTGGAGGCAAGAAGCAGCAAGCAGAGAGCCTTCCCTTCCTCTTTCATTCCTATTGGTTGGTGCAACTACAAGCCTACTGGTTGGTGTCTCTCACACCAAGGGCAAGCCTTCCCATTATCCACACCCAGAACTATGCTAAAGCAATCAGTGGACTAATCCAGTTATCACATCCATAATCCAGTACCACACACCTGTGATGCAGCCACCTCAAAAGCCCCACCTATGAGTGCATGAGGCTTGGAGTGGGGGGATCTAGATATAAACCATAAGACCTATAATACCAGCTACTCTGGAAGCTGAGGCAGGAGGGTCACACATTTGAGACTGGCACTTAGCAAGACTCTGTCTCAAAATAAAATAAGCAAAAGGGCTGGAGATATATCTCAGTGGTAGAGCACACCTGGTTCAATCCTTAGCGCTGAAAAAAAAAATCTCTCCTTGACCTATCTCTATTAGGGATCCTCTGAACTCTCCTAAACTAGGCCCTGGTTTTTGGACTTCCATGTTCATCTCTGCATTGTTCAGTTTTAGAAAGAATCCTAAACCCAGCTTGGTGGCATGCATCTGTATTTCCAGCAGGAAGGTCACTTGAGCTTAAGAATTCAAGTCTGGACCACACAGCAAGAACCCATCTTGGGGGTGGGTGGGGAGAACCCTGATGAGTCACTGTAGCCTGAATCACCCATCATTAATATCTGGTCAAGTTAGTCCTCTATCACCATCCCTTAAGTATAATCTGATCACTCGGGCTTGCCTTCAAGAAGAATTCTGTTAGGATAGTTTGGCGAAAAATTCCTCCCTTACCCCTGATGTTTCTTAGTAATTTTCTATCCACAGGCACTCGCCACCACTACTGTTGGCTATAAATCCCTACTTTTCATTCTTGTCTTCAGAGGTGAATCTGATCCCTTCTCCTCCTACAAAATGTCATTTTAGTAACCTGACCCCTTGAATAAAGTCATTCTTATCAACTTTAACAAGTGTCGTGAATTTTTTTTTATCATGTGCCGAAGATCAGTAATTCCCTTCCAGATTCCCTTTCTTGACTCTCCTATATGTACTCAGGGATATGTGTATGAGGGCATTTATTGCAACATTGTCATAACAAATTTAGCAATGGCCTACCTAATATCCATCAGTAAATAAGGGAAAAACAAACATTATACATGCAAATGAACATTACAGGCCATTTAGAATGAGTCAACTACTCCACATATGTTGTCAGGGACACTGAATCAACAGAGTGAAAACGCTAAATTACAAAAGGCAATAATATTAAGAGTAATTGCTAATGAGCACTAGGTCAGCCCCACTCCCCCATCCTGTTTTAAGTGTTCTTACAACTGTTAATTCATTCAGTCCTCATAACAAACATAAAAAGTGGATGCTGTAATCATCTTATTTTATAGATGAGAACACAGGCAAAGAAAACTTTTAAAATATCTTGCCCAAGGTCGTATAATTTAAAGACAATACAGCCATCAATTTTCTCATATATAATCTTATTCATTCATATTATATATATGTGACACGTGATTTTTGACACATGATTTCTTATATAATTCAGGCTCGCCTTCAACTCACTATGTAGACCAGGCTGGCCTTGAAATTGCTGTAATCTCCCGCTCTCAGCCTCCCCAGTGCTAGCATTATAGGAATATGCCACCACATCTGTGTTCTTATCTATATATTTTATAGTAGATTTATTAAGTTCTAACAGATATACCATAAAGTCCACTCTTTTAAATTGTAGAATTCAAACAACATAGTGGAATATGCCTAAAATCTCAGCAATCTGGAAAACTGAGGCAGGAGGATCTCAAATATGAGCCCAGCCCGGTTGACTTAGCAGCCAACAAGATCTTATCTTGAAATAAGAAGATAAAAATGGGTAGCGGGCCGGGGATTTAACTCAGTGGTGCTGCCACCTGCCTCAAAAGCGCGAGGTCCTGAGTTTGATCCCCAGCACAAAAAGGGGGGGCGGGGTAGGACACAGTTTGAAGGCCCTGGGTCCAATTCCTAGTAATACAAAATAAATAAATTGTAGAATTCAGTGGTCTTGAGCATATTTAGGGAACTGTGAAAACATCATCATTAGCTAATTTTAGATACTTTTATCATTCCAAAAAGAAATCCCTGGTAGGCAGAATTGAAATTCGGGCAGTTTGACTTCAAATTCAGCCTCAGAAAATACAATGTGGTACCATGTATGTAAAATTTTTACATATGTCAAAAATGTATATTATTAGACATAAACATTTGTAATAAAAATGTCAAATATCAATACCTGACTTTATTTATTTTTTGTAGGTCTGGGAATTGAACCCAGGGTCTCATGTGCTCTACTACAGAGTTATGACTCCAACAGGCAACTAACGGAAAGATGGATTACACCTTGAGTAGGAGAGAAAACAGTGGGTTCAGAAAGGTTTATACTTGGAAGTTAGCTATTTCTGTAATTACCTAAGAAAAGTAATTGCTATGATTTGAATACAGTTTGTCCCCTACAAAAACTCCTGTTGAGAGTTAATCCCCATTATGCGTGCGATATTCAAAGGTGGGGACAGGTGAAACCTTTAAGAAGTGATTAGGTCTCTGCCATCATGAATAAATTAAGCCATTCCTACAATTAATGGACTAGTGGGTTATGGATTATCAGGTTATCTCAAGAGTGGGTTGGCTAGGTCTCCTGCAAGGTGCTTGTCTCTGCCCATGTGATGTCTTGCTTCGCCTTGGGACGCTGCTAGCAAAAAGGCCATCACCAGATGCAGCCCCTCAACCTTGGGCCAGAACTTTGAACCAAAATAAACTTCTTTATAATTTACCCAGCAGGTGGTACTGTACTATGCTATTAGCAACTGAAAACATCAATTCTCAAGCAAATACAATCTGACATCAGTTTTTATCCTATCAGTTGGATAGGGAAGGCTGTGGGATGGCACATGTCTGAAGTCCTGTTGCTTTGGAGTCTGAGGCAGGAGTATGTCAAGTTTGAGGCTGCCAGGGCAATTTAGCAAGAACTTGTCTCAAAATAAAAAATTTTTTAAAAACAACAGTCATTGAATTAGGGCCCACCCTAAATATTTCATTTTAACTTTGTTATGCCTGTGAAGACCCTATGTCCAAATAAGATCACGTTCTGAGGTAGTACAAGTGAGGACACCAATATTTCTCCCTTGCAATACACAGTACAGCCCATAATACTCCACACATTCCCCTACATTACCATTCCCTCAACTCTGCACTTCCATAATAGCACTTTCTCCTACCATGAAATTAGCACGCTTCATTTAAATATTAACTCTTTTAAAGCAGATCTGGGTTCTCGCCCTGCAATCCTATTCCACATAAACATGCTGGAAATTTAATTAGTAGGAGTATTTATATGCTTCCTGTGCTACATTCTCTGAATCATGCACACTGACTTAATGCACAATAGACACTCCAGGGCAAACTGATGAGTAAATAAGAAAGTGAAGGGGCCGGGGATTGAGCTCAGTGGTTCTACCACCTGCCTTGCAAGCTCAAGGTCCGGGCCCCGATACCAAAAAAACAAAAAAGAGAGAGAAAGTGAAGTGTTTGGAGAGAAAAATGGTCAACATATATATAGCTGTATTCATAATTTATTGTGTTTACTACTTAGGGAGCATTTAAAACATTTTCACTAATTTCCACAATGGATTCTCTTGGGATTCATTATGTTACATTTGGTAACTTAATTATAGGCTGTTAGATATTTACCCTATTGGCAATTTATCATGTGCCAGAAAGAATTCTTTTGGATAAAATTTTTTACACTTACAATCTAATTTGGGGATATGTGATGCCTATTCAATATTGTTATAAATCTTCATTCACCATGATTATGCTTTTTATTTCCAGTGTTAGGGATGGACAAGTGCTCTGAGCCTCAAATCCAACACCTCTTTTGATTATGTTTGATCCTGGGCTTCACTTAAATCTTTTTTTTTTTTCTGTGTAGTGTTTGCTCTTTGCTATTTTGTTTCAGCTATTATGGTGAAATTGAATCTAGGATGTCTTTTTACATTGAATAGAAATTACTACTTTACATTTAAGATGTGCTTTTGTCTGTTCATTCACCTTGATAAATCGTTGCTTCTCAAACATCAGTAAAAACGTTTTCACAACTGTTTCTCCTACCTCATCTGAAGCCTAATGCCAGCAGAAACCACTGCCCTTTGCTTTCATCCTCTGACCTCCCGTCATTCCTTCCTGTTCATGGGAAAGCTATAACATTGACTGGGTCTTATCCCTCAAAATCATCACTGTCAACTTCAACATCTGTACAGATGACACAATATCAAGTACACTAGTTAATGTTCTCAGAGAGATAGAACCAATAGGATATGCAGAAATATACGAAAGCAGACTCAGTAGAGAAACTGGCTTACATGATGGATCATGGCAGCTGAGAAGTCCCATCATAGACAGACTGCAGGCTGGAGCCCCTGGGACACTGGTGGGAGGACTCAGTCCAATCCAAAGACCTCAGAACCAGGAAAGCTAGTGGTATCAATGTCATTCTGAGGTCCATAGCCTGGGAACTCAGATGCCACTGGAGTAAGTCCTGGAGTCCCAAGGTTGGGACCCTGGATTTCTAAGGCACAGGGAGGGGGAAAAAGTCTATCCCAGTCCATGGAGAAGAGATGAATTGCTTTTTTGAATCTGTCCTCTCTGCCCCCTGGGCTGACTGGATGGTACCTACCCAAATGGAGGGCTGGTCTTCCTTACCTCCTCCAGTCAGACCCACATGCCAATTTCAGACACACTCAACATAATGCTTTACCTGGTTTCCAGGTATTCCTTGATCCCATCAAGTTGACCCCTAAAATCAATCATCAAACTGAGTCACCTTGATACCTTGTTTCCACCATTTTTCCCAAGACAGTTGGGAAAATGGAGAATTAGAATAACCAAGAGGCTGGCAATTGGTGTTCTTTGAGGAGCTCAATGAAGAACATAATGGCCACATTTTCCATGTGGTCAATGCACAACACAACTTGTATACAATACCCAAACAAACAAGTGGCATTAAAAATAAAACCTCTTTAAGTTGATGTCAGTGAAAATTATAGTGTAGGGATTTCTAGAGGCTTTCTCTCCTCAGAGTCTGAAAAGTCAGACAAAAAGATGAAATAATCACACTTATTGAAACTCTAGAAGAAGGCTGGGGATGTAGCTTAGTGGTAGAGTGCTTATTTCGCATTCATGAGGTCCTAGGTTCAATCTGCAGTACAACAAAACAAACAAACCAACAACTTCTGGAAGATGTTCCACTCACCAACTAAGTGAATAAACCAGGGGAAAGAACCCTAAAACAGGGTAAGAGAAGATTCTGGCATTTTAACTCAGCCTTAGCCCACATCTCCTCAATGTGGCAGTGGTCTGGAAGACGGCAGCCACCATTCCCAATGGGTATCTGGTCTAGGAACAGACAGAAACAAAAGAATTATCTTTATTTGTCTTCCCTAAAGGACAGATACAAGGGGTTTTATTTTGCTTACCTCACAATTCTCTTAAGGCAGAGGTGCCTCAGACGATGTGTAGGGTATCCGTGGAAAGCGATGGATGCCAGATGAATACACCATAGCTACCTAGGATAAACAAATAACAATTGAGGTAATGCAAGACCTTCTGAAAGCTAAGAAGGAAACGATGAATGAGAAACTTTGGGGAAAAAAAGGGCTTCAATAAACTCCTGCATAAACCAAAAAACCTAGAAAGCCACAGATGTGTCCAGGAGAGGAGGCATTTGCAGAAGATACGGATCTAAGCTTTCTCTGTTGGCTTGCCTGTAGATTCTGCACAAGCAGAAAGTTAAGAATAAGGAAAGATTGTGAGCAGCCTGGCCGAGTTTTGAAATAATACCTTGACACAGAGCCAATCTGCAAACATCCAGCTAGTATTACTTTTGATTTTTCAATGTAGTAAAATTCAAAATGTCCAGTTTTCACTATAAACATATGAAGCATGCAAAGACACAAACATATGGCTCATTCACAGGATAAAAATGAAGAGAAACTTACTAGGAAAAGACTCTTTTTTTCTTTTTCTTTTTGTCATGCTTGGGATGGAATTCAGGACCAGGCAAATACTCTACCACTGAGCTATATGCCAAACCCTTAGACAAAGACTTTAAATCAGCAATCTTAATGCTCCAAAACATAAAGAAAGCCATATACAAAAAAACTGAAGGAAGCCAGGAGAGTAACGTATCAATAGGGAATATCAACAAAGAGATTTTTAAAAATTGTAAAAAGGGAGAAAATAGACATTTTGGAGTATAAAAGTCTATCAACTGAAATGAAAATTTTATAGGGAAAAATGAGGCACTCTGGTGTATATCTGTTATCTCAGCTATCTGGGAGGCTAAGGCAGGAGGATCATAAGCATGAAACCAGCCTGGGGAATTTGGGTGGATCTTGTCTCAAAATAAAAAATATAAAGGGCTGGTAGTTTAGCTCAATCTGAAGGCCTTGGGTTCAATGCTGAATACCAAAAAAGAAAAAAAATCAGCTGGAGGGGTCCAAAAGCATATCTGAACAGATAAAACAAAGAATCAGAAAATATGAAGATATGTCAAAGTATCTTAGGCCAGATTTGGTGGTGCATGCCTATAATCCCACCACTGGAGAGGCTGAGACAGGAGGATCATCATGTGTTTGAGGCCACCCAGAGCAACATATGAGTTCAAGGCTGGCTTGATCTCCATAGTGAGGTTGGTTTCAAAAAACAAACAAACAAAAATATCTTAAGTCTGAGAAGATAAAAGAAAAAATAATGAAAAAAAATTGAAGAGGGACTAATGGACCTGTGGGATATCATCAATTGGAATAACATACACAAATTGTGATTCCAGAACAAAAAGAAAAGGTAAAGGATATGTAAACAAATAACAACTGAAAACTACCAGAATCTGTTAGATTTTATCCAAGAAATTCAAACAGCGTTCAGTAGAAAAAACAAAAAGAATCTGCACCAAGATGTACAATAATAAAAACAACAAAAAGAGAATCTTGAAAACAGAGAGAGAAGTGACTTAAACATACAAGGGAACCTCAATAAGATGAACAGTTGATTTCTCCTCACAAGCCATGAAGGCCAGCAAGCAGTGGGAGAACATACGTAAAGCACTGAAAGGGGAGTTGGGGTGTCTCTGCATTAGCGCATGTGCTTAGCATATTAGAGGCCCCAAGTTCAACTACCAGCACGCATGCATACACACACACACACACACACACACACACACACAAAATGAAGATAACACATCCCCAGGTACAAAAAAAAAGCTGAAGAAATTTGTTACCAATATGCCTTCCATATAAGAAAGGCTAAAGGGAGTTATTTTTCCCCTCTCCCTCCAGGGATGTCATTAAATTGCTTAGCTGCTTTTTGTAAAGCTCACTGAGGCCAGGCACTTTTGGAGATTAATACCATTTTTCTCTCCCTGATTTCCAGAGTCAATGCTACGTGAATGTAAATGAAAGGGTTTCAGGAAGTTACAGATAAGAGAGGCTTGGCTGTATTAGTGAATACCTTTATTGTCCAGGTGAGGATTCAAAACATTTTAGTGTCACAAGGAGTCCTTTTAGAAAAAAACTGCATTTTATTTATATAGGAATTTTATTTTTTTATTAAGCTCTAGCAAGAATCTCTTTGGAGACAATTATATTGTACTTCAAATCTTTACAAATTTAAGAAGACTTGTTTTTCCCATTGAGGTACTGGGAGTTAAACCCAGGGAGCGATGAGTTAAAATCCTAGCCCATTTTATTTTTAATTCTGAGACAGGATCTTGCTAAATTGCCCAGGCTCAAAGTGTCTTTCTTTTTTTTCTTTTTTGAGACAGGGTTTTGCTATGTAGCTCGGGCTGGCCTTGAAGTCTCTATGTAGCACAAGCTGGCCCCAAGCTTGCAGTGATCTTCCCACTTCAACCTCCCAAGTGCTGGAATTACATGCCCAGCTATATGGCCTCAAGCTTTCAAACCTCTTGCCTCAGCCTCCTGAATAGCTGTGATTGTAGGCACGCTACCATACCAGGTGAAGTAAATATCTTCAGAATCTTTTATTTTATTTTTTTTGCAGTGCTGAGGATTGAACCCAGGATCTTCTGAATGCTAAGCAAGTGCTCTACCACTGAGCTATACATCCAGCCTAGAAATCTTTCTTTTGGGCCCCCTGGATATGAGCTTTGGGTCATATACATTTTTCAAGTTTATTATTTATTTCTCATTATTTCATTTAAGATATT
>NW_004624740.1:31152945-31242227 GCF_000247695.1 Heterocephalus glaber | reverse complement strand
TTCCATCTCGTTTCCCTTTGGGGTTGCTGTAGGTGATCTGGAAGTCTGTTTTTGAGGCTTGTTTATGTGTCTTCTCATTTCCATGGGTGGGTGGGGGGTTGCTTCTGGCACTCACGGGGCTCACCTTCTCTGCCCTAGGAGCTTGGGATGGAGGTGGGGAGCTTCCTTTTGGGTGCTGGGACCAGCTGAGCTTCGCTGCCCTAGCAGCCTGGGATGGAGCGGTCTCATCTTGATTTAGTATTCTATGATGTCTAAGCAGTAATATTCTGTGGTCTCGAAGTAGCTCTCTCCCTTTCACAAAGTTGGCTGGGTTCAGACAGCAATTTGTTGTGAGAACCAAGTCATCACTTTCTAACACAATAGGTTCATACTGCTGGGCATGGTGGTGTACACTTGCAATCACAGCACTCAGGAGGCTGAGGCAGGAGGATCACCTTGATTTCGAGGCCAGCCTGGTCTACACAGTGAGTTCAAGGCCAGCCTGAACTACATAGTGAAACTCTATCTCAAAAAACAAAACAAACAGAAAGAATAGTTTCATACTTCAGGGTTTGGTAATCTGTCGACCATCTTCCAGCTTTTTGATTTAATATAGTCCAGACCTGATGTGGAGTACTTACTGTTAAGGTCCCATTAAAAGTCGGTTTTCTGGGCCAGGGATTTAGCTCAGTGGTTCTGCCACTTGCCTCCCAAACACAAGGACCTGAGGTCAATCCCCGGTACCAAAAAAACCCCCTAAAAAACAAAATCAAACTAAAAGTCGGTTTTCTGTTCTCCTCAACCAAGAAGGCAGTGGCAGCCACCACATCTACACATTCAGGCCAGCCCCTAGACAGTGGGTCAAGGATTTTAAAGATAAAGGCAACAGGTTGCCTTTTTCCTCCCCACGTTCAAGTCAGAACTCTAGAGCCACACCCTTGTCTACAGTAACAAACAAGTGGAACACTTTTCCCAGGATAGGAGGGCTAAACTGAGGTTGTGAGGAGAGCCTCTTTTAGCTCATCCATACCTTGAATCTCCTATGGGGACCACTGCAGGAAGTCAGGACCTTCTTTCAATAATTTAAGACATAGAGGTTTTGTCCTTTGGGTTTAAGACTCAATCCACAAGCGACAATAGCCAATCAATAATAGAAATTTTCTAAGTTCCCTCTTTGTCTTTGAAAGAAGCAAGCTGAGTATTCCTGATGTTGTGTGTGGGGTGCACATCGTGCTCACTTAGGATGAGCAGCCAACTTGGATCATAAAGCCAGAGCACCAGTCGTGAATTAAAGGGATGAAATTTACAAAGGAAGGCACTTTATTTGTAAGGAGGAAAAAGCAGAAGACAGAAAGTTATATCATGTGAGGTGAGGGCAGGAAGTCTGGATGGATGCCCATGGGCCTTTGTTCTTAGCTTCTCTTTATCAGGTGATAAGGACTTTCCCTCCTAGGTCCATAACTGAATCTCGACATACCTGATTGGATGAATCTCAGACCACAGGACCCTAACCTGGGCACCATTGCATAAATGCACATTCCTTTTGGTGAGCTTTGATTTTCTCTTGCCCACTTGTCTTTTTCAGGCCTTATCTCTAGGATTTATTGGTTGGTTGGGAGGAGGTACATACATACAAGATTGAATTAGTGATTAAGTAAGGGGATGCATGTGGACCTAGTGCAGTAATATAGTAACCCTAGAAAAAGGAAAAAAAAATATATATATATATGCACAGTGGGACCTCATTTAATGAATTAGATTCTTTCCACGATTCTGGTTGCAAACCACGTTGGACAAGAGCCAAATCAACTTCAACGGTTAGGTTCAATGTTGACTTTATGGGGAAATTTGATTCAGTTTTCATCCAGTTTGGTTTGTGACCAGAATCATGGAGAGAATTGACTTTGTGAAGATACGTAGATAGATAGATAGATAGATAGATAGATAGATAGATAGATAGACAGATAGATTTTTAAAATATAGGAATTTTCCTTGGGCAGCCCTCTCTCTGCTGTCTCCTTTGTACCAGTGGAGCTGGTAAGGCCGTACTGTCTTGCTTTCATGCGCCTGGCTTCCCCTGTGCTTTCCCTGTCAGTGCCCCTCCCCTTCTCTGATGTAAGTCCCAATGCCTTTCGGTCCCTTTGTTTATCTGGTTTTTCTTCTCTCTTTATCTTCCTCCTTTTAATTGCTCCCTCTTGTAAAATTTTAACTCTTTCTAGTCAGGATTAGCCAGAAAGCCTAATGAGGCCTTCATTCCATTCTTTCTCCGCCTAACCCTACGGACCCCTGCTCCTACACTGAGATCCTTTCAGGGTTTATTCTTTGCTTTCTTATCTGACTTCCCTTTCAACAAACTATAATTGTTTTTAGAAACTTGTACCCCTCTCTTCCCCAGGAAGTTGATCAGGCTTACAATAGCCTCTGACATTTTGTCCTTTTTCTCTTCTGAGACTAAAAGTTCATCTACATGCTGTAATAACTGTTCCTGCAGGAGGTTGGAATTCCTCCAACATTGCCTCTAAGATCTGACCAAACTTGGTATCTCCATATAGCCCTGCGGCAGTACCATCCAATGGCATTATTGTTTCCTTCTATTTGTAGGGTTTTCCCATTCAGAAGCAAAAAGGTCTCTTATTTTGGGGGTCTAGAGGACAAGCCCAGAAGGCATCCTTTAAATCTACAGGACTAAACCATTTACATTCACATGGGATCTTGCTGAGGAGGGTGTAAGGGTGGGATATGACAGATCAGGCTGGCTGATCTGTGTATAGCCCAGTAGCCTATATGATACACTGGGCTTTTTGACTGGGAGAATTGGGATGTTGTATGGTGACATGCATGGTTCTTACAGTCCATCCCTAATTAATTCTTCTATCACTCATTGTAGGGTACTGCCTTCTGCTAACCACCTCTCCAGGTCATTTTAGCTCAGTCTTCATTGGTGGAATTTGCACTTGCACACACACACACTCATTGTGGTCCCCTACCCTGACAAGAAGATCAATTTTCTTTTCTTCTTCTGTTAAAAGGGCCATCTTCACCTTTAGCTGTCATCATTCTACTTCCAGACCTAGGCCCAGCTTCACTATTAGGTCTCTACCCGGGATCTTGGTACTTGCTTTAGGAACATATAAGAATGATTCCACAGCCTATTCTGATCCTAGTCTGAGTGACATTTTCTCAAATATTAGAACCTGAAATCCCTCCCCTTTTGCTCCCCCCCGAAACTAGTAATTTTTCCCTAGAGAATCTTGTGCCCTTTGATTGAAAAGTTAGGGAGCAGCAAGCAGCTCTGGAATTGACCAAAAATATGCCCTCCTTCTACTTAGGTGCCACCCTTAAATTTGCCAGGGGTTCCTAGAGGAACTACTTAAAAGGAACCCCTGACTCCTCTAATCTGTATTGAAAGTCACAAGGAGGGATCACTTTCTCTGTTTTTCCATATTCTCTTTTTAAATGCCCTGGCTTTAAAATATGCACTTGCTGTCAGGTAAAACAGCCAAAAACCAAGACCAGGCCAGGCCACAATAAGCCTTTTTTGCAGGGACGATCTGCTGGGCTGTCTCTGAAGAAAGGAGAGACAAAAGCAATATGGCCGGGACAGGGAGTGCTTCTTATAGGAGCTGGGGTGGGGTTGAGTGAGGTAGTGGCTAGGGACTGGAGGAGCCTGTGATGTCACTAGCGGTTAGGAGGAGAGCAAGTATTAGGTTACTCTTTTGGTGGGAGTAGGGCATGTTGGGAAGGAGAAGGTAGCTATTATGTACAGCGGCCACCCTGAATCGGAGGGAAATCCATCACTTGCTGTCTTAAGGTTCTCCCCCAGGACTCCCCTTTTGTTTCCCTTCTGAGTTCTTCCCTTTCCTTGTCTTCTTTGTGCGGAGTACAGATCTACTTTCCCTTTAACCACTTCTTCTACAGTAGAGGCCATGATTTTCCCTTTCTGCTTTTCCTCTTCCCTCTTTACAAAGATTTTTGAGCCTCTCTTTTTTTTTTTTAATATTAAACTCTTATTGGTACATTGTAGGCATACAACACAATTACATTTCTCATTGGGAATTGTACCTTTACATCATGCATCTTGGTTCTTTTTTGAGCCTCTCTTAATAATTCTTCCATTGGGTTCTCATTCCATCCCTCAGTCTTTTATAACTTTTTAATAATATCAGGCCAGGACTTGGTCTCAAAATTTACCTTTAGGAGTCCTTGATCTACATATTTGGGATTGCCATTAGTAAATCATACATTTTAAAAAAAATAAACTTCATCCTCTTTACCCTTTTTTCCAACGTGCTTGGACTTCCTAGTTTTGTCACTATCTTTCCTTTTTCTATCTTGGTTGCCCAAAATATATCATACAAAATTCTTTCACACCAAAAATTTCTTTTTATACTTTCGTATTTTCTTCTTTATCCTACTTATGAGTTTCTTTCTATAACAAGCCTAGTAGCCAATAAGATTTTAAAATGCCCCAGGTACACTTTTTTCCCCCGTTGATCTCAGAGTAAGTTTATAAATGGTTACATTCTAATTAGGGTGAGCTGCCAACAGACTTCCAAGTGCCCTTGAGTCCCATTCCTATCTGAGTTGAAGCAGTTGGTATGTTTTAAGCATACCAATTAAACAAAAAATATCAAGTCAAATCGGAATATTAAAGTAAATTTATCAATCAGCCAAATTTGAGCCAAAAGACTAAAAGTTTGCAAATTGGGCTAGGCAAAACATCAATGTTTAATCATCTTTTGTTTTTATTTATCCTTGGTACTAGAGTTATCCCTTGCCCCCAAACCTTTAACATTGTCTCCAGTGGACTATCTGGAGAATGTCAGAGGGAGAATCCTTATTTCCTCTTTCTTTGGTTACCCAGGCCTAGAATTTCCCATTTTCTGCTGGTCTCTGTGACTGATGTTCCCTGTGTACTCAACACCCTGGTGAAGATTTCTTGCATATCCTGTGTACTCAACCATGCTGGAGTTTTCTTCTGCACCCTGTGCACTAACTATCGTCCCACCCTGCCACAATGGAGGTTCCTTGCTCATGTTTCAGTCACACACAATCAAAAATGCCCAAACCACCAAGGCAGTATTTATAGTTCACTTTTTATACCTTGGCTTATGCATGAGATTGCCTGGTTGCCTCAGTGCCTGTTTTATCTCCCTCTCTGTCAGTTTTGCTGCCTTCAGAACAATGGTATTGGGTGTCTAATAGCTTCTGCCAGGAGATGAAATATACTGCCAAGCAGGCGATGTGAAAATGAGGTGGGACACGTTTCCCTTTCCACCAAGACCCACTCCTGGTGGGCACAGATCTTCTGGGAGAGCCATTCATTGTGAGAAATGCATTCATGTGGCCAGACAAAAGGATGGACTCAGAAGGAAGAAGAGCAGTGAAAGGGAGGCTTTGATCAGCCTTGCAATGGCAGATGTCTGCTAAGCAGCCAAGGCACACCCAGAGAGATCACAGCAAGGCATTCATCCCTAGCACACAGGTCCCCTTCCAACAGTTTCTCAATGCCTGAATACTACGGAGGGTACAGTCTTCCCAGATGCCATCTAAGTTTTCTTTTTCTCTTTATAGGGCAGTTCTTTGGTCCCCCTCCCAATCTGAGCTTAGATTTCTTCATAATATTGTCTTTTTAATTCTGGGACTTTCTGAGAAGCAGATGTTCCTGGTTAGAGATTTCATGTGACCTTATGATTACTATGATTCTACTCAGCCATAGCTATCTATCATGCCTACATTTATTTTTTTCTTTCTTTCTTTCTTTCTTTTTTGGTTTTTTGAAACAGGGTCTCATTATATGGTTCAGGCTGGCCTTGAACTCACTATGTATTCCAAGATGGCCTCAAACTCTTGGTGATCCTCCTGCCTCAGCCTCCCGAGTGCTGGGATTACAGGCGTGTGGCACCATGCCCAGCTTCATCCCTACATTCTTCAACAAAGGCTTTTTTACTAGTTTATTTCTACCCCAAGGTCCATTTGCTTAAACACATTCTAAAGTCATGAACTTTGTCAGGCCATCAGGCAATGTTAACTATGAGGAATTTTCCACTCAGAGTTCAATAATATCTTGTCTTAAAAATGGACTACTTTAAATTTCTTTTGCTTACAAGTATCATAGAAAATTTAAAAATGAAATACAAAAGTACAAATTAAAAGGATGAGGGCTTTCTAACTTGCCACAGAATTAACCTAGCATAGATGAGGACCAGGTTCAATTATCAGCACTGATAAAAAAATACTATCTGCACTTGGTGGACAAATCACCTGCTCAATAAGTATAATGTATTAGGTGACTTGCAATATGGTTTTTATATATAACTGAAGTGAAATACATTTTTTTTTTTTTTTGTACCAAGGATCGAACTCGGGTCCTTGCGCTTGCACAGCAGGCGGCGAAACCACTGAGCTAAATCCCCGGCCCGTGAAATACATTTTTGTCCTTCACTGAATGCTTGTTCATATGAAAGAAATTGTTCACGTGTGACACTGGGACCCAACTTGTGTGTAGTGCCTTAAATCCCTTCATTTCTAACAAGGGTTCTGGGAACACACAGGTGCGTAATAATTATAAGTGAAATCATTTGGGAAATGGCAGTAACTAGATTTCAAGAAGGCCACCAGGAACCTGTGTACTAGGACTTGCCTATAATCCCTGTACTCAGGGAGACAGTCACAAGTACCCATATCTATCAGAGTCTGAGCAACATTAGGGATAACTTATCTCCAAATAGACTAATTAAAAGGAAGGCGAGGAAGCTCAGTGAGAAAGTCTTAGACTCAATCCCCTGGACCACATGAAATAAACAAACAGCCGGCAGCCACTGTTCTCTGCTTCCCTGGCTCCACACACTTCTCAAGTTCACTCTCACGTTGTGCTAAGGTTGGACTGTGTGAGCATTAGTACAGAAAATGCAAAGTATTTGACCTCCAAGATTAGTTCAAAAGACGCTGTGGCTTCCATCTTGTGCTTGGTTCCCCTCTCTTGTCTGCTGGTCCCCATGGGGAGGAAGTGGGCCTGCAGACTCTCATCCCCAGTAGACTCCAGATAGAACTTGGATCAGAACCACCAAGTCACAGAGCTAATCCAACAGCTCCGAAACTACAAGAAAATAAATGTCTGTTGGGGGAGCAGCAATAATACACATGTTAAAGTAGATCTCAGTCATCTAGTGAGTGTGAGGAGTGGCCTAGCCAATGGGGAGTGAGAAATCTGCTCATTTGCATGGCTGCCAGAGCAACACATGTGATGTCACAGGCATGCGGCCACTGACTTGGTCAGGTCTTCGCAACACTGACAGTTCGCCCCAGATGCCAAGGGACTGTTCAGGTGAGCACATCTATTTCTGCCTTCTCCTTTATATTCCCAAAGGTGAAGGAGTCAAACCACACCTGGCTCTTGATATTTCTGAGTCAACTGACACACTTTCAATGGTGCTTTCCAGGGCTTACTGCGAAGAAGAGTAGATGTCTCCCATTTCAATGTCTGGACTTACCTTTGGGCTTTGACGCCTCAAAATCCGTGCAGTGGGAAAAGTATATACTGTATGGTGTTTTGTGCTACTTAAACCCTTTTAAAATTTTTGGTTGTAGGGTACTGAGAATTAATCCTGGGGCATTCTTTCACTGAGCTATCTAGCCAGCCCTTTTTATATTTTACACATAGCCAGGGTCTCAATAAATCTTCACACTCCAATGATGAAATTTATTTCTGTAATTGTTCAAAAGCCACATATAGCAGTGGGTGATCAACCCATGATGTCATTTTTAGGTAAGCCTTAAAATTCAATTTTATGACATAAAGAATGCATACACGTTTTTTTCTGAGCACATCCCCAGAAACTCTGTGGATAAGGATAAAGTTCCATTTTACCATAAACTACATCAATCCCAATGACTCCTTTCCTTCCCGGCTCACTGTGGTTAGCTTCATATATATTAGTCAATTGCCTGTTCTTTTAATTTCCAAGCATCTATTTGCCCATTCATTGAAAAAGGCACATATAATAATAAAACAGTAATTTTGAGGGGTTTGCTGTTGTATACAAAGATTACCACAGACACAGTGATTTGTCACCTACTTGTAAATGTTTTGGGGAACTTTTTATATTAGTATAACATAATCGTCCAAACCTGCTATTTCATACTAAATTTAGCTAAATTTCCTCACTAAATAGGGTCAGGTCTCACCAATATTGTAAAAAACTCAAACACCAAGTTCAGTACTCAGTGAGGGTTCACAAGGAATACCTGTAAACATTTCAGATGCGATTTTAAAGATATTATTGAACCCATGTCTCAATCCTTAGTTTGTAAAGGAGGTGCTGATGTCAGGTCACCAACAGGACTGGAGTGACACTGAAGGAACTGACAGACCTAATGGTAGACTCTCGGGAACTGGTGAAGAATGCCGTGAGTTTCTTTGCTGAGTCTTTTGTCTTGGCACCAAGGAGATCTGACTCTAGCCTACCTGCACTCTTGTCTTCATAGGTAGGAGTTATCCTATTTTGACCCAAGGCATACTTCTCGCCTGAAGGCAGCAGAGCCAGCGTCTCTCTCGACGATTTTCCATTTCTCAGCTACTGAGGTGAGCTGGACCCACACTGTCCAACACTTTCCCCACTGCACTGCACTCTGGGTCTCTTGCCCCCCAGGACAGCACCCTGCTCCTTCCTCATTACCCAGGCCCAAGCCCATTTGCCTAGAAAATCCTGCCATCCACCCATAGCCTCAAGAAAAATCTACATTTTGATGCTAATTGTTGGATTGTGAGCATTATACTTCATAGCTATCCTGTAAAAAAGGATATTAATGCTGCTTACCCCACAGTCCTGTGGAGAGCAGTAAAGGTCATGTCTAAAGCATTGAGGAGGGATCCCCGGGTTGCAGTCATCCCTCAAGTGTTACCTGGCATAAATATCCTTTCCTAATGACAGTCCCTCATTTTTGCTCCTAGGAGGTGATTCCTGCCACTACCACTGACCGACATCCATCCTAGGTCAGAGGGTCTCTGACCCTGGTGCGCAGGGCCCCCTCAGGGCCTTCTCCCCTTGAGTCTCCCGTTGTGGAAGTTCTTCTGAGGGTGCAGATTTTGTCATCAACTCCTTAAGGTGAGTGAGACACTTGGCTTTCCTTCTCTCCTGTTTTCTCACAGCCCTGGTGCATGAAAACTGCAGTGTTCTAACAGTGCAGATGTCAGAGATAGGATGAGAGTTTGCAGGCCCAGCAGGGGACAAGAAGGAGGCTTGGGAAAGACATTTAGCTACTTCTAAGTCTCAGAGAAGAGGTTGCCCATGCCAGATAGAACGAAAGAGAAACATCTGGTTTAATTTACATGGTAGACGATGCGAATGGAGAGGTTGAGCCAGAGCCTTTATTGGGCTTTCTGAAGGCACAGCAAGGCAGAGCAGAGCCAGCAGTTCAGAAATGGCAAATTGGAATTTGCTCAGCATTGTTTGTTGGGAAGGTCACAAGATGGTAGCACTAGGCCCCAGATGCTTTAGAGGAGGGGAAATATCAGTGGAATATCTTGTGTGAGAACAGTAGATAAGGAAGGTGTTGGGAGTATAGATTCAGGAAAGGTTTGTTTGTATAGGAAGGACATGCCTGTGGTGGGATTTTTGGTGCTTGGAAGAATTGGTGAGTGCTGGGAAGGTTGTATCTTCCAGGACAGCGAGGTATTTTTTGTTTTGTTTTGTTTTGTACCAGGAATCAAACTCAGGGCCTCGAGCTTGCCAGGCAGGCACTGCACTGCTAAGCTATGCCCCCAGGCCTGCAGCAAGATGTTTTTAGACATCCAAACATCACACAATACAGAAAGTAATAGGCACTCTCCCATCCTCCACCCTGCACCATTCCACTGTTTCCCCCAGGATCTCTTCCTTGGGGATGTCACTTATTGATTACCTGCTTTCCATAAGCAGCTTGAAAGTTCACGGAGGGCAGGCAGTCTTTGGCAGGCAGCCTTTGTTGTCTTCCTGATGGGCAGAGACAACCCTAGGTGAATGGAAGTATGTTTCTAGAAAAGGGTATTATAGATAAATAACCATTGGGTCATCTTTACAGTTCAGAGTATCCTTCCCTAGATCAACTATAGTTCTCCCCTGAAGCCAGCAGAACCGACTGTTGTCTTTGACTTTCCATTTTTCAGCCTCTGAGGTGACCTAGACCCACTTGTCCAACACCCTTCCCACAGGACCCCTGGGGCTCTTGCCACCTGAAAGTGCAGTCTGTCCCTTCACCACCAGTCAGGGCCGAGCCAATTGGCCTAGAAAATCCTTCCAGCCCTGTGAAGAATGTGTGTTTTAAAGATACTAATTATTGGATTTTGAGCAATGCAATTAATTCCCCTCTAACTTGTAAAATGGAAGTAGTAATGGCATGACTCCATAGTCCTGTGGAGAACAGTAAAGGGCATGTCTGAAACATTGAGGAGAGACACCTGGGACAGAGCCATCCTAGGTCAGCGGGTCTCTGACGCTGGTGGGCAGGGCCCCTCAGGGCCTTCACCCCTTGAGTCTCCCGTTGTGGAGGTTCTTGTGAGGGTGCAATTTTTGTCATCAACTCCTTAAGGCGAGTGAGACACTCGGCTTAGCTTTTCCCCTATTTTCTCACCACCGCAGTCCATGAAACCTGCAGTGTTCTAACAGTATACATGTCGGAGATAGGATGAGAAAGAGTTTGCAGCCCTAGAAGGGGACACAAGTGAGGCTTGGAAGGAAGACGTTTATCTGCTTCCCGGTCTCAGAGAGGAAGTTGCCCATACAAGGGAGCACAAGGGGGGTATCATGGAATGCAGGAAGACCTAGGTGAGTGCAAGTGCAAGCTTTTTTCAAAGAAAGAAAGCATAGATAACTTACAGTTGAATTGAGTCCTCTTTACAGATCAGAGTATTTTTCACTAGCCAAACCATAGTTTTCACCAGAAGGCAGCAGAACCAACTGTCTCTCGTTGACAGCTTTCCATGTCTCAGCTACTGAGGTGAGCTGGACCTATGTCCTCCCACTCCCTCCACAGCACCTGGGAGCTCCTGGCACCCAGAACTACATGCACCCTGCTCCTTTACCATCATCAGGGCCAAGCCCATTTGCCTAGAAAATCCTTCCATTCACCAGCAGTGTTCTGATTGTCAGCAACATACTTCACCTCTAGTCTGTAAAATGACAGTAATAATGGCATCTGCTCCATAGGCCTGTGGGGAATAGTAAAGGGCATGTCTAAAACATTGAGAAGAGATTCCTGGGACATAGCCATCTCTCAAGTGTTAGCTGGCACAAATATCCTTTCCTAACAACAATCCCTCATCTTTGCTCCTAGGAATTTTTGTTGCCACCACCACTGATCAATATCGGTGAGATCTAAAGACCTCCGATCCTGGTAAGGCAGGGCCCCTCATTGGCCTTCACCCCTTGAGTTTCCCTACTTTAGTGAGATTCTTTTGAGTGTGCAATTTCTGTCACTACTCCTTATGGTGAGTGAGACACTTGGCTTGCCACGCTCTGTTTTCTCATACCCCAAATCTATCAAATCTGCGGCGTTCAAAGAGTGTAGACACAGAGATAGGATGATGGGAGTTTGTGTTCCAAAGATGGGAGAACAGCGAGCACTGGGAAGAAGACACTTATGTAACACCAGGTCTCAGGAAGGAGGTTGCCCTTGCCAGGTAGAACCAAGCAAAAGCATCTGGTTTGGGTGACATGGGAGAAGATGAGAATGCACGGGAACCTGAATGACAGCCTTCATTGGGTCTGTGAAGGTAAAGCAAGCCAGATCAGAGTAAGTAGCTAAAAACGTCAGGCTGCAATAATTTCACTGGGCTTTGGTTATCGGGATGTCTCTAGATGTTTGCACTTGGGCCCGGATGGTTTAGGGGAGGGGAAATATTAGAGAACTATCTAGATAGGTAAGTGGTTGAGATCAGACCCTGGGTTGGTTGGTTTTTATAGGAAATTCGTGTGTTGGGAGCGGCCCTTTACTATCCAGAAAAATCAGCTACACATAGGAGAGGGAATTTCTCCCAGGCCAACATGCTGCATAAGATATCTAAACAACACAAAATACAGAACATAAAAAGCACCATTGACACATGCAGGCCTGTAGGTGCCTTGATTTCTTCCTTGACCTTCACATGGACTTGTTCCTGTGGTCATGTGTCCAAATTTCCCTTTCCCTTGGAGACACCAGTCATTGAATTAGAACTCACCCTAAAGATGTTAAGTTGGTTACCTCTGTAAGGTCCCTCTGTCCAGATAAGGTCACATTCTCTGATGTGATCCTAAGTGTTAGGACATAGTTTTCCCATTACACACTTCAGACCATAATACTCACTCTCCTCCCCCTGCTCTGTTTTTGCCTCCCCTCTCTGCACCTCTGATTTCTGATTAAGATTATTTTCATTGTTTTTTATAGATACTGGTAGTATGGGAATATTTATGTTCAGTATGAGGAGCCCAATGTCTTTGCATTAAGCTACATCCCAAGCCATACATATATTATATATCCCTTCTCGGCCTTTTGGCTAAGATCAAGTGTAGTATATATATATTATAGTGTCTTGTTAAGTTATTAAATTGTCCAGGGTAAGCTCAAAGTTTTGATCCTTTTTTTTTTTTGGTACTGGGGATCAAGCTCAGGACCTTGTGCTTGGGAGGCAGGCATGGTGCCACTGAGCTATAACCCTGGCTCAAAGTTTTGATCCTAATGCCTCAGACTCCCAGGATTTTTTCTTTTTGGTTTTTTTGGTACAGGGGATTGAACTCAGGACCTTGAGCTTGCAAGGCAGGCACCAGAACCACTGAGCTAAATCCCTGGCCCTTCCCAGGACTTTTTTGGTACCAGGGATTGAACTCGGGTCCTTGTGCTTGTGCAGCAGGTGGAAAACCACTCAGCTAAATCCCGGGGCCTCCCAGGATTTTTTTTACTGTGGTAATACATATAGGATCTGACATCTTAACCATTTTTAAATGTACAGTTCAATGGCATTAAGTATATTTGTATTAAATTGAGTTTTTAATCTCCTTTAAACAACCATTTTCCTATAATAAATAAGATTTAAAATTTAGTTCCTCAGGTAAGCCAGTCACATATGAAGTACTCATGTTCTCTTTTTCACAAATAGATGTATAACATGCAAATAAAGGTCATTTTGTCTCCTTTCAGATAGAAATAGCTTGGTTTGATGGTCATGAGTTAGTGGGAAAACTTCCAGAACTGCATTTAATCAGTGTTTAAGATAGCACCCACTCTTGTTTGTGAATTAGGAAGTGATATTTTTCCTTATAAGTGCAGCCAGCCAGTCAGACTTACATCTATCTTTCCTTTCTCCTTTGCAACCCTGAATTACTGAATCATACTACCTGCTGAACCTTGTCTTTGTTGTCAATTGAATTATTAATCTTCATTTCTGCACATCTCACAAAATCCAAGGGCGATGGAATTCTGAGAAATACACTGCTTCCAGTTGGCATTTGGTCCTGAAATGCCGGCAGCCTTTATTTTCCTGGGGAAAAAAAAATCTACTTAATCCTCAAGGCCCCGTCTCAAGTGCTACCTCTCGTTTGCAAAACCTTTCCTGAGCGCCATTCACTTCAGGGTTAGTCTGCCCACTGGTTCCTACTATTATTTCCTCCTTTGAAGCATGGTGATATTGTGGATAGCCAATTATGCATAGCTCTGGATTCCCAAAAATAAGTCTCTGCAAAGTAGGTATAGCATCTCCAATGCATGGCACATTCTGAGTTCCAAATTAATATTTTGGGAATCCATAAGGAGCAGCTAGGGGTCTTAGATTGGGGGCAGGTACTGTTCAGCTTCAGGCTACCTTCAGGAGACCGTGCTCCTCAGAAGACAACTAAAACCTGCCTTGAGAATTTTCAGGCTTTAATGTTTTCTGTTGGTTGGGGGGAGGGGTGTTAATTATTATTATTTGCTCTGATGAATTAAATTAAATTAGTGCAAGGAAGGTACTCTTCCCTCTCTCTCTCCTCTCTCCTTCCTTGCCTCCCTTTCCTTTTTCTGTGGTAAAATATGATAGGCACTTCTTTGGGATATGTTTTGTGGCTAATCTATGTTTAGGCATTTCTATTATTTCTTCTTTGTTCATAGTGATTATGAGTAAAATCTACAAGAGGTAAAGGGTCTGGTTTAAGGGTTGACTAAGATTCTAAGTCCTTCTCCATTCTGGCTATAGACCATAAATGGATGGAATGGGTAGTGGCAGAATTAAGATAGGCCTTGATTACATCTGCATTAATGCACTGTCACCCTCCTTGATCCATTCAGTATTTGCAGCAGCCACACTGGTGATTAACTGGGAAAATAGTGGAAATTCCCAGCCTTCCATCCTGTACAATCCTGAGGGTGGCACCATTCTGTGCCCTTCACCCAAGTGTTACTCTCTTTGACGGAGTTCTTCAGGGCTTCCACTTGCCTTTCCCTACTTCAGTAGCTCATATTCTCTGAGTCTCTGTGTGTTTTCTGGCAACTCCTACGTATGATTATTTGAATACTGCATTTGGGAACCAGATAATGACCCAGTGGACTCAGTGTATCACCTGACCCCTCGCAATAAGGGAGCCCTGGAGGCGTTTAAGATCCCCATCTGTCTGCATTATCATGGACTCTGTAACCAAAATCCTAGAGATACCAGAGTAGTCCCCTTTTCCTAGTGGATGGTTCCTGAGTAAATTAAATGGCCAGAGTTCTTTGGAGACAAATTTGGACAATCACTACAGTGAATATGTGGCCTAGCTCTGGCTTCTCCTTTACTGAATGGGTGTTTGGACCTGAGAAGTGACTCAGTTCAGGGAAACCTGGCAGGTGACTATTTCTTTCCACTTAAACAGCTGATTGGTCTACTGTGCATCCAGATTTTATATAGGAAGGTATGCATCCTTCAATGACCTAGGCATTGTGCTTTTGTTGACTGCCTGCCATCTTCCCCATGATCTAGTTAGCAGCCATCTCTGTGGACCCCTGAAAGTCAGTTACTACTGTCACTGATGCCCTAGCAGCAAGCATGCTCACTTTGCTTCTGCTGAGCAAGTGCTGCCACCTGGCTTCTGTTACTCCAGGATCCTATCATCCTCCTCTCCTTGCCACAGGGGAGCCCAGTTCTGTAATGGCATCCCCTAGTCTCAACCCTGCCCCACAGATGACAACCACAACCATGAGTCACTGTTTCTCAACAAAGCTGGTGGTGCCTTCCCTGCACTCCCTGTCCCTACCCCGTGGTCATGATAAACAGTGTCTCCCAGGCCTTGTCAAGGAATACAGTCAGCGGGTAGCACTTGTTTTAGCATGTCCACTTCCCTGAGCCCACTGCTTCCTTCTGCCACTATATACCAACAAAGTCATGGTATCTCAGCTTCACAGAACGGGCACCTGTGCAATGGTGCATCAGAACCAGGACCCTTGTCAGAAGGGTTATATCTGTAATATAGGACAATGCCCATATTTCTACCAACTCTCTCATCTACTTGCCTGCCTCTGCCCCGTCCTCTAGCCTTCTTGGGATCCATTCCCAGTCTTATTTGCAGTTCCTGCCGGTATATATGAGCATGATTCTGTAGCTTCTTCAATTTATAGTTTCATTCCTCCCCTAGCAGACCTGGTATTTCCTGTCAGGTCATACTGGGACCTGATCTTAGTGAATGATCTGGTCGCCAGGAGCCATACAGAGGCAGAAAGAATACACTGTCTTGTAGAGAATCTGCCTCATCTGAGCTGTGTGCATAGACTTTGGGGTGGTAGCCACAGTCTCCAACAAGCAGGAGTGCCTGAAGTCTCACTGATACTAGATTCTCATTGTTAGTCTTGGGTCTCCTCTTACCAGAGCCCTGACATGTTGGAGCCTGATTATGGCTGAGAATTCAATTTTTCCTAAAGTTCTGCTCCTTTTGAAGTAAGTCCTGAGCCTGGTCCTCAGGGCTGCCTGACCTCTGACTATAGGTGACAACAGTTAGAATGGGTAGAGTAGAAGGGTCTCTCGCTTTCACACTTTGCTTTATATTACTGACCAATTGCCTGAAGCTTGTCAATTCCCCCTTTTTAAAAATACACAAATACGGCTGGGGATTTAGCTCAGTGGTTTTGCTGCCTACTGCGCAAGCGCAAGGACCCGAGTTCGATCACCGGTACCAAAAAAACCAAAAACCAAAAATACACAAATACTCAATCTCACAGTTCTAATTACCAGTCCCCCCCACATCTTCAAACATCAGAGAGGGCTGGGGATTTAGCTCAGTGGTTCCAGCGCCTGCCTTGCAAGCGCAAGGTCTCGAGTTTGATCCCCGGTACCAAAAAAAAAAAAAAAAAAAAATCAGACAGAATAGGCCACCACACCCCTTTTTACCCACATCTGGCCATAGTTTCTCTCAAGTGGGAGCAACTATTAGTATCCCACTTACTACTTGGAATCTTATGTTTATACTCTCCTAAGAACCATTCCTGGTACTGTGTTTAGCCAGGCTTCCTAGAAGTAGGGCTTGAGGCAGAATTAGGTGTTTATGGTATACTGTGAGAGAGTTCCGGGGAAAGGGGTAATGAGAGGTGAGGGGAGAGAAGACTCAAGGAAGAGTATGGTCTCAGTGGGATATCAGGCTGCCTTCGAGAGAAAGGGCCTTCTGTGGGTTATTAGCGGCCACAACTCAGAGCAGGTGAGAGGGGATGGACCAGGCAGCCAGCAGAAAGGATCTGGGTAGGGAGTTAACAGCGTCTACTACAGCTCCCTGGTATCTGGAAGTCCTCAGAAAAACTAATTCATCCATCTTTGACATCTGTTGCTCTTTGATTACCTGGGAGGATGTGGGGACACTTGGCACATGAGAGTGTTGGTAATGGAGACAGGCTGAGTGATTTCTGTAAGTCACACAGCTTGTAAGAACAGAGGCAAAGTGAAATTTTCTCCAAACAAAAGTTACTTTAAGGTCTCCTCTGGAGTATAGCAAGTTTCTGGGACAAGTTTGCCAACTATCTCAACCAAAGATCCAGCCATTTGAAGGCAGGGATTTCATATTCTTTTAACTTCTCTCTTCTTGTCAGTTTGCCAAAAGTGGCACTCAGAAAAGGATCTCTTTTGTTTGCTTTGAGGTCATGGAGAAGGTAGAGTGGGGAAGTGCAACTTCCTCTCCAAGAGCCTGAGTGGAAATTCCAAGGGATGATTAAAGAATTCTTTTTCTTACCCAATCTGCTCAAGCACCCTGATAATGAGTTTAAGGAGATGGTGGAAGGGGCAATTTGTCAATAGACTGTGAAATGTAAAGTGAAATTAAAAGCCAAACTTCTAATGTGACTTCCAAGGGAAGCATTTTGGTGTGGTTTTTTTGGTATTGGGGATCGAACTCGGGTCCTTGTGCTTGTGCAGCAGGCAGTGAAACCACTGAGCTAAATCCCCAGCCCTGAGAAGCATTTTGAATATCACAAAGCTCAGATAAATATCAAGGATTTGGATCCAGTTTTTAGCATTTGGGTTTAATCATCTGAGAGTTGTTTGGAAAAGGGAAGGAAGTTACTGAGTCCATTCCTATGGCTGATCTCTTCTCAAAAATATCTTAATGTTGAAAGGGCTGTGAAGGAGAAATTCCATAAACATTCTTTATCAAGAAGAAAGTTGTGATGTTAATTCTGAAAGTGGACACTGAACACTGGAGGACTGGAATTCACTTCTCCCTGTTTCCTTAAAGTACTTCTGCTTCAAATACTATTTGATATTCTAAAAGCAGTCTATAGAGGAAGTAATGAGTGGGGCCTCACAAAGGGCTGTGTGGGAGAGGGAGGAATGGATAGACTTTCTATCAGCACGTGTAGGAGTGCGGTGCGGCATGGTGCTGCGGTTTGTAGGAAAGTCTGTTTATGGCTCGAACACGTAAAAGAAAAAAGGAAACTTGACCCTTTCAATTTCAGACTGAGGAGTTTACACTTTTCTTTGGGCAGAGGAAGTTTCTGAAGACTGATCTGTGGTTCTGAAAGACCATCTTATCCAGACCATGAGAGAATCAGAGTATCAGAGAAAGAGAGGAGACTGTCAGAATGGGCTTGAGGAGAGTGAAGGATAACCTGGGGTCGGAACTACATCCCCTGGGGTGGGCAAGCGGATATGAGTTCAGGGAAAGAGGCTGGGTCATCTAGGGAGGGCAAAATGCAGAGAGGGAGACTCAGCTAAGCGCCATAGCCTTAATCAAAGCAGGCAGGAAACGCAGGGGTCAGGAGGCGCAGGAAGCAGGAGGCGGAGGTTATGGAAGGGAGAGGTGAGGATGAACCATTTGCTCTGTTGGACCTCGTAGTCAACGACCAGTAAGTGATCGGAAGTATGACTCTAGTACGGGGATGCAATAGCCGGTCCACTTGCCCTCAAACACTGCAGCCTTTCCAGAGCCATTTTCAAGACGCTCCCCTTCCTGGAACACTGCGTGCAGTCTGATGGACAGCCGCGGGGTCCCGCGGACCTCAAGGCCGAGGGTTGCACACCACATTCGCGCAGGGCAAAGCGCACGAATGGGAAGAGGTTTGCACCCACCCTGTTGCTCTCTGGGTGGTGGGACTCCAGCGTCCCAGCTCGCAGGGGGGACCGGAGCAAAGGCCGCCGCAGTCTAGTCCCCGGAGCGCCAGGCGGAAGGGCCTCTTCTGCCCTGCGCCGCCGCTCGCTCAGCCAATCAGTGCGCTCCTTCAGCTGGCGGTCGGCGCTCTGCTGACGCGCGAAACCACGCTTGCGCCCGCCGCCCTTCAAGGACGGCCCCTCCCGCGCTCGCCGGGCCCGTTAGCTGCGCGCCGCACCTCTTTTACAACGGCGCCTGGGCGGCGGCGGCGCGTGCAGGCGCGGCCCTGGCGCGCCCCCTGGCGGCCCGGCGGGGGCGCTACGGGCGCGGCGCTGACCCGGAGGCGGCGGCGGCGGCGGTGCCCGGATGGAGGCACGTCATTGTCCCCCGCCGGGCGGCTGGGCTGTGTGCGGCGGCGGAGGCGGCGGCGGCGGCGGCGGCCGCCAAGGGGGGATGGCGCGAGCGCCGGGCCGGGTCAGGTAAGCGCCCGCCTCCTTCCCGCCTGCCGAAGGCCAGCATGGGACCCGGCGCGCGCCCCGCTCGTCTCGGCCGCAGCCGGCCCGGCCGCCTCTCACCCGGCGCAGCCCCTCGCCCGCCACCCCCTCCGCAGCCGCGGGCTGCCCGGGACCCTGCCGCGCCGGGAACAAGCCCGCTGCCGTCCGCACGGGCCAGGCCGCGGAGGAAGGGGCGGCGGGCGGGCGAGCCCCGGGGGGCTCGGGGAGGCCGGACCCCCGGTTGCCGTAGACGGCGCTCCCACCCCCGCGGGCCCCAGCTAGTCCCTTGGCCCGCGAGTCCGCGGGATAGCGGGCTGCTGCGAGGTGGCCCTGCGGGCTCGGGGCTGCTGGCCGGGGTGGGCGTGTGCTGGCCGCCGCCCGCCGCCGCCCCCCAGCGTGGCTGCCACCTCCCGCCTCCGATCCCGGGCTGGTCTCCCCGCCCCCACCTCGGCTACCCGGGGCAAACTCCCACCCGGGGCGCTCCCTGCCCGGCGGCTCGCGCGGGGTCGCCCACCTGGGTCCACGCCTGGTTGTCCGAGCTACCCACGCCGGGCGAGGCGAGCACTGAGGGGAGGCAGGCGGACAGGCGAGCTGGCGGCTAAAAGCATGTGTGCCTCTCTCGCGCTCTTTATTTTTGGGGCAGGAAGAGCCAACTTACCAGAAAGGAGGCTGCGGGGCGTGGGGAGGAGCATCAGTTTCAGATGTTTGAAATGAAAATTTGACGGACGGAAGTTTTATCATCCAGGACTTTAACCTCTAATGAATGCTGTTGAGATTACTTTTGTTGAATTGCTCTTTTATGTTTGCGAGGGGGGGGTCTTGTTTATGAGAAAACATGTTGGTTATTTCAAGTAAATACACTCCTGTAACAGTGAAAGTGGTTGAAAAACTGTTTAGTTACCGCCTCTTTTTCAGAAGAGCAACAGTATTGCAGGCTTTCATGCATGTTTTTGGAATACAAATAATTCACTTTTTACTGTGCTACTCATTCAAAGTGCATAGGATTTATGAATAATCAGCTTCACTTATTTGTTTTTACTTAGGATCAGTTTCACTTTCTTTTCTAAATCATTGAATCATTGCTACAGTATTTGCTTTGTAAAGGTTTAAGGCTAATCATTTTTTGTTTACTTAACTATAATTAAAATCAAGGCTGTGTCCTTTTAAAACGTGTGTGTCTCAAAATCGAAATGGTACAAGAACCTGGATTACATTGTTTATGAAGAACTGGAATGTAACAATTTCTGTTTAAATATGTTGATGTGTACTTTAGTGCAGGTGGAGTGCCACAATGTTTAAATAGTGATACTCTTTTAAAAACAACAAAAATAATGCATTCTTAGCATTTGGTCACCATAAGAGAAAATTACCCGTGTGTAAGGGACTAGGAGTTTTAAGGCTGTTGAGTAAAAGATTGCACTTAAAGCAAAGGAAACATTTGTGAAGTTGATTTGTCTCATTCTTACACATGCATCAAACTTTGATTCATGTTCCTGTTTTTTTTAACATGCCCTGGTAACTATATCTTTAGGAGGTGCTGAGAGGAATGTTAAACTTTTCATTGGAGTAGTTGTTTAAAAGTCTTGATATTTATAGCAGTAGTATTTAGAAGCTTTACTGACAGTAAAGAACATGGAACTATTTGAATCTTAACATTGGCTATAAGAAAGGCAGATGGAGTCTAGTTTGATACCTGATGGTTTTAGAGTAAGATTTTATTGGCTGAATATGCAATGAATGAATTTGGTTTGCATTCCCAAACTTGTAATACTAATGTGATTATTGATGAGTTGTGTTTTCCTTAAATTTATTTTTCATTTAAGTTTTTTTTTCCTTTTACTGGAGCAAATAAAATGGTTTTATTTGGTAATTTGTTAATCATTGTCTGGAAGTAATGTTCATCTCAGGAAAATCAAGATCTTTGCTGCTATTTTATATTATCGTAAATAAGGCTGGATTAATGTTTTTTATTACTTAATTTTGGCCTTCTTTTCCTTCTCCTCTGCCCTCTCCTCTTTTCTAACACCTGTCCCCACACATTTCCATAGTATCTGCTGTTAGGTGGTTAGGTGAGGAGAGTGTGAACTTTATTAGGATAGACTCAAACTTTCTTCTTGAATGAGAGTCATGTATTTTCAGTTAAAAATTTAAATTTTTTTTAGTTTATTAAGATCTAACATTTTTTGTATTTCTACATTGCCTTAATTAAAAATTATAAAGAACAAAAGTAATGCTTTTTAAAAAATCTTATTGTGAGCAGCAAGTTCATGGTAATGTTTGCTGAAGTGGGAAATACCATGGGTATTTTTTGAGACAGTTTTATTTTTTGAGATAGTTCAAGCTGACCTTGAACTCACTGTGTAGCCCAGGGTGGCCTCGAACTCATGGTGATCCTCCTGCCTCAGCCTCCCGAATGCTGGGATAACAGGTGTGCGCCACCATGCCCGGCATATGGGTATTTTAAAGGCAGCTCAAACTTGAGTATATGTGGAGTGCAGAGTTTTTAAAGGATTAAATGAGATGCTGTATATAAGTCACTCAGCGTAAGCTGGTGCTAGAAGCAAATGCTAGTTAATTCCCTGTTTGCAGAAATTCTGTTCATTTATTTGTTGAACATGTGTGAAAAGTTTTCTCCACACCAGGTCATAATATAAAAACATATGACTTTTTAAAATGTTTTTATGTACATGATATGTTCTCTAGTCTGAAATAAAAACATATCATGCTAGAGATCACCAAGTAAAATAGCTGTAGAATAAATGCTGAAGTGCTGCCATAGAAATCAGCACAAGGGTGCTGGAGGAGCTTTTAGGAGAAGTTTCTAACTCAATCTTAGGGGAAAGGAGTTGTCAAGGAAAGTGTCCCAGAGGACATGAACTCTAAACTGAGTAGAAATGTTAACTGGCCAGAGGGGGAAAGACAGGGAGGGAAATAGATTTTAAAAAAGAATAGCATGTGCACAGTCCAGAGAGAGTGGGCCTGGAATACGAACTCAGTGTGGTGGGGACTTGACATGGGGAGTGCTGGGAGTCAAGTCTAGGGTCAGGGCAGGTGCTGTGGATGCAGTGTTTTCTGCACGATAGTGGCGTACCTGGATTGGCTGCCTGGGCACCCTAGGAAACATCACTTTTAAGTACTCTGTTGAAGGTGGTCTAACGCGGAGGAGGCCAGGTCGCTCCTGGTCCCAGTTGCTAACAAGTTTATAGACCCTGTGGATTCTTGTCAGATCTTTCATAGTTTCATTCTGAAAATTAATCAAGTTAATGTTTGTCCATCAGTGCAATGCCCTGGACAGTGCTTAATTAGTAGCTTTAAAATAGGATTTAGAGAGAAAATTGTAATTAAGTACTTTTATAACATGTATTTGTGTTCAAGTTTGATGTCAAAGCCCTACAAGTTTTATTTAAAAAGTTGTAATACTGTATAAATGAACCTTTTCAGAAAAATGTTTGAGACTTTCTATAATTATAATTTCTTAAGAGTATAATGTACTTTTTGTTGAGACAGAGTCTTACTACATATCCAGGCTGGCCTTGAATTCCCTGTGTAGCTCAGGCTGGCCTCAAACTTGAGATTTTCCTGCCTCAGCCTCCTTGGTGCTACCATTATAGACGTGCACCATCATGCCCTGTTCTCATTTTGAACTTTGAGCAAAAAAATCAAAGCTAGTTTTTCTCTTCATGTAGTAATAGTTTATTAGCAATAGTTCCCAGTGTTAAATAGATAGATACAAGTAGGTACTTAGTAAATATGAGTAGATATAAAATTAGAAATAGGGCCGGGGATTTAGCTCAGTGGTTCTGGCACCTGCCTCGAAAGCGCAAGATCCCGAGTTCGATCCCCAGTACCAAAAAATAATTAATTAATTAAAATTAGAAATTGAAGTGTCTGATTATAAACAAATATACTTTTAGGAGGCATTGAAAGACTTCATTAAAGATTTTGAAGTAAAAATTGATATTTTTGGATTAGCATGATTCTACATGTCCCAAGAAAATTATTAAAAAGTAGTAGAGGGCTGAGGCTGTAGTTCAGTGGTAGAATGCTTGGCTGGCATGGGTGAGACCCTGGGTTTAATCTCTAGCACTGCAAAAAAAGAAAAAGAAAATACTCTTGTTTTTTTACTTGGATGATTTGTTTGAAAATAATTTAAAATGGATACAAAACATTCCAAAGATTACTTTTCTCACTTTGTGAAACAAATGTGTGCTTTTTGACTTTTGCAGAGTTGAACAATGTCCATAACTGAAAAACTTGCAGCCTTACACATCTCAGACTGTCAGAATCAGCCTAGCAGGTCCAACACATCCTCACCTGAAGACATGGAAACGGACTGTTCCAGCTGGAATGCCGAGCCTACATTGAGTGATATACCCAATCACACACTTTCTTTAGGACCAGTACCTGGTGCTGTCTATTCAAATCCGGCTGTACCTGATAAATCAGAGTCGTCACCACAAAAGGATCAAGGTACTATTTTTTTTTTTTTTTAATCATTGCCAGAAACTCCTGTATGAATGCTGTCAGTGGGTTGGTAGTTTCAGAGAGGGCCTTATTTTGTAAGAGTTAGTGCCATGTGGGTGGCCAGCATTATTTGATGGAAATTATTTTCCTTTAGTGAGTAAGCATTCATTATTAACATGTATCACAACAGGGTATTATTTTTTAGTTACTAAAATAACAGTTTTTTTATTTCTAATGTTTTGAAGGATAAACTATCTTGGAGAGAATGGAGATGAGCAAGCTTTATATTTTCAGTTAACCAGTAGTTATAGTTTCCTAAGTAGATACAGTATCTGTCTTTGGAAAAGAGCAGATAATATAAATGTTACATTTGTTAAAACAATGTAAGCATAGTCACATTTGTTACAATTCATCCAGATAAATGAAACATTGACACTTTTAATTGGTACTTTTAAGACTTGGATTTAAAGTATTGAAGATTTGAAATACAAAGAAAGGTAATACTAGACTTAGTTCCTAATTGGAATGTTGTCCACCTTAGAATAATTTGATCCTTAGTATTGTTTTGAGTCCTCTGAGTAAGTTTGATATTGTGGTGTGAGAATGGATAGTATGGTTTGTTAAAGGTGTTGAGTGTGTGGGAGGAGAAGCTTACATCACAAAACACAAACAATTTAATTGAATGTTACACATAGAGATTTAAGATCCTTTGGCTTCACCATCAAGACTTTCCCACGGGCCATCTTTCTGCAAGGCTTCAGCTCCTGTCATGTTGCTGGGGCTTTCCTTTCTCTCCCTTAGGACTTAGCTCACATTCCTCACTCTGCCCTTTTTAGGGACCCTTGTCTTACAGATTCATTTTCCCTTTCCTAATTTTGTTCTCTGTTCCCCATCAAGCCAAAGCCTACTTAAATAATCATTAATATCTCTTCAAATAGAGAACCATCTACAGGCCATCTTTGCCTTTCATAGCGCCAGGAAACTAGCAATTAGTTTTGCTCCTGGTAATTTTGAACTTTCCTATTAGTTTCTTCAACATCACTTGCATTCTTTTAGCATGCTTAGTTATTAGTAATCTGTTTAAAAGCCTTAACAATAGATACAAACCTCTTTAGGACACACGTATGTAGTACACTTGAAAGTAACAGCCTGGTTCAAAGCCTATTTTCTTAGTGGTAAATGGAGACAGCATCAGTACCAACCATTAGAACGGAAACTATGGCCCCTGGGGAAGGCTTAGCTGCTATGATGGTAAGAATGGAGGTGGTACTGAATACAGCCATCCAAAACAAATGTTAAAGGGAATTGGGTTACTTTATATATTCTGTTGGTTATAATGAACTCTCATGAAATCATCAGCCAGTCTTGACATTTATTAACTTACAGCCAGCTCACCCACTGACCCTGTCCCCAGTATTTTATTTTATTTTTTATTTTTATTTTTTTTGGTACTGGGGCTCAAACTCAGGTCCTTGTGTTTGCGCAGCAGGCGACGAAACTGCTGAGCCCCAGCCTGTCCCCAGTATTTTAAAGCAAATCCAGTATTTCATATTTCATTTCTAAATATTTTAGTGTGTATATGTGTAGAATTCTTTTTAAAAGTTAAAAATGTCTTAAAAATCTAGTCAATATTCAGATGTCTCTGGTTGTCATATAATTTTTTTTCAGTACTAGAATACCAGGGATTGAACCCAGGAAGTGCTGAGCTATTTTTTTTTTTTCAGAACAGGATCTTGTTAAATTATAACTTGTCCAGACTGGCCTAAAACTTGCAATTCTCCTGCCTCAGCCTCTTGTGTAGCTGTGACTGCGGGTGCACACTATCATGCCTGGCTGTATAATTTGTTTTCAGTAGTTAGTCATTGAAAGAAACATCCAAATGGAGTCTGCACTTTGCATTTGTGAATATGTCTGTGAAATTTCTTTTAATTTGTAAACTGCCCCACTTTTTGTGTTTGCAGTTTATTTATTGAAGAAACTAAATCATTTAGTTTCTCATGTTCTAGGTTGTCTTTTAAATGTCCCTTTCTAACCCTGTATTTCTGGCAGTGATAAAACAGGTTTAGAATTTTGATTTATTTGGCTTTAGAAACATGCCAAGTTTTGTTTTTAAATCTTTGCTGTTTATTTTTCTAGCCCTAGGTGATGGCATTGCTCCGCCACAGGAAATTCTCTTTCCGTCAGAGAAAATATATCTCAAGTGGCAGAAAACTCAAAGAGTTGGTGCTGGGCTTCAGAATTTGGGCAATACTTGTTTTGCCAATGCAGCATTGCAGTGTTTGACATACACACCACCTCTTGCCAATTATATGTTATCACACGAACACTCCAGGACATGTAAGTATTCTATGCTGTGGTATGTTTGTGGACTGTGGTATGCTAACCTACTCATTTTTTTCTTTCTGAAATAAAAAGAATTAAGTCGAGTTATGTAATCATTAAGAAGTTGGTTTATTCTTTTAGAATCCAGGATTTGTACTTAGCTTGCCTAAGAAGCATATTGCATCTAATTTGACCTGGAAGTGAGTATTTAAAAGGAAACCTATTTTATCATCATTTAGCATTTCTAACCCCCTCCTAGTTTTCTACATTTGTTAAAAATGTTTTTGTTTTCATTTTTGTTGTGTTGGGGATTGAATCCAGGATCTCACACATGCCAGGCAGGTGCAGCACCATTGAGCTACCCTCCCAGTTCTTATACTTGTTAAAAATGTGACATAGTGTCTCACATTAACAGTTGGGACAAGCAGGGTTAAGAATCCTGCCCCTCTGGCACTCATTGGAAGGCTTAATTCATTTCAGGCTTGTACCCCCAAAAGGAGAGGAATTCTCAGCACTGCCCCCAACCTTGTCATACAGGACTTTCCTTTTAGCATTTGAGAGCTCCATCTTCAACCTACAGGGTAGAAAATCAGTTAAAATGTATGAAGATCTCTTTAAATAGGAGCCAGCTCAGTGTTGACTGGAATTTAGAATAGCCACTTTTGACCTTCTGCATGTCTGAATATCTGTCATCTTTTATAAATGAAGTATTCCTGTTCTTTGGTCTGAATTAATGTTCACATTTGTGTGTGCACTCTGGTGCTATTTGTTAATGATTTGGATATAACAAATGAAAACACTCCCTTAGTTTTTTCTTGAATAATTCTTTACTGACTGGAGAATTTAAACTGTTTTACAACTGTTTTTCCATTCAGAGAGAAAAATAATACTTGTAAAGTATTTGATAAGTACAGAAAAACTTAAACCAAAGAAAAGTCACTTAGAATCTCATCACCAAGGGGTTTTAAATTATAGAATGAAATTCTGCTTGGTCTTGATTTCTAAGTCCCCAATTCATTCATTCCCCATAGACAGCTTTCCTGTCACTTCTGTGCTTAATGAAAGTAGGGTGTGGTTGCAAACCCAGTACTGGCACCTGGACGGCAAGAGAAAGTACCTGTCCTATATATATTTTGTCCTGTTGTGTTAGATTTATACCTTTTTATTTCTCCTTCTCCTGGTTTGTTTAATTTTTGATGTCTATGCAGTCATTGCTGGAATAAAGAGATAACATTTGATTTCTGCATTGTGTTGATCTTGTACACTGACCGTGCTGAAGTCATTTATTAGCTCCAGGCTTTTGTTTTGTTTTCTTTTTTGGATAGATTCCTTGAAATTTTCTACATGCACAGTCACGTTATGGCATGTGCCAATCAGGACAGTTGTACTTATACTTCATGGGTCTGTTGGCCTTATTTATTTCCTTGTTTTATTTTCTTATTTCACTGGCTAGTACTTCTAGCACTCTGTTGAATAATAGTGGTGAAAACAGACGTCCTTGCTTCTTTGCTGTTGTTAGGGGAAAGCACTCAACTTGTCTCTATTCCTATTTTTCTGATTCTTATTTTTTTTTATCCTGAATGTATATTTGGTGTATATTGATTTTTGTCAAATGATTGATATGATTATGTGATATTTCTTCTTCAGCCTGTTAATACGATGAATTACATTGGTTGATTTTTGTATTATCTCTGCATACCTGGAATAAATTCTGGTCATAGTATGTAATTCTCCAGATAGATTGCCCAATTTCATTTGCTAATAGATCAGTAAGGGTTTTTACATCTGTACTCAAGAGAAATTTTTTTTGTTTTTGCACTGTCTTTGTCTGGTTTTGGTGTCAGGTTAAATTAGCCCCATAATTTTGTAGCTAGTTGGAATGTATTAGCTGCTTTCTTTTTCTTTTGAAGAGATTTTATAGAATTGTTAGTTCTTTTTGAAATGTTTAGAATTCTCCAGTGCAACTATCTGGGCTTGCAGATTTCCTTTTTGGGAGTTTTAAAATCATAAAGTGAATTCCCTTAGTAAGTATGGGACCACTGAAGATATTTACTTTTTATTGGATAAGTTTTGGTAGTTTGCTTTTTTGAGAAATTAGTCCATTTCTTCTAAATTTACATGTGTAAAGTATCCATAATATTTATTATCCTTTCAATGTTTTCTGGGCCTGCATTAATATATCCCCAGTTTCATTCCTGATATTGGTAATTGTTATAAATTTCCCTTTCAGCACTGCTTTGTGTCCCCAAATTTTATTTTTCTTCAATTCAGTATATTTTTAAATTTCCCTTGATACGTACTCTTTGATCCCTGGATTATTTAGACATCTTCAGATTCCAGTTATTTGGAGATTTTCTTTCTCTTTTTGATTTCACTGTGATTGGAGAAGACATAAGTTTCTTAAGGCCTCTGAAACAAATGTGTACTCTGCTCTTGGTGGATGGAATGTTCTATAAATGTTGATTTGATCTGGTGGCTGAGAATATTGTTGAGTTTTTCAATATATTTTAGGGTTTTCTGTTGAATTATTCGGTGAGTCATTGACAGAAAGATGTTGAGGTTTCCGTCTCTAAATGTAGGTGTCCCTTTGTCTCCTCTCAATTTTGAGTTTGATTTGTGTATTTTTCAGCTTTGTTGTTTGGTACAAACACATTTAAGATTGCTGTCTTTTTTTATGTTGGATTTTTTATTTTTAAAAATTTTTTAATGATTTTTTTTTTTTTATACCAGCCATTTTCACATTTTGAAGCAGTCTTGGTAAGTTGTCCTGGCTGGGTTCAAATTTGTGATCCTCCTGCCCCAGCCCCCCTAGATAGTTGGGATTACAGGCATGTGCTACCACGTCTTGCAGGATTTCTTAATGAAGTGACCCTAAATATGTAATGCATTGATTACATTAAATATGTAATATCCCTGTCTCTATTTTGTCCATCCTGTCATTCATTCATTCATTTGGTATTGGCGATTGAACCCAGAGCCTTTGGTCTGCTGTTTAACTTTATCTGACATTAACATAGACTTTTTTTTTTTGAGTAATAGTTGCGTATGTATCTTTTTGATCCTTTTACTTCCAGTCTGCCTGTAGCATTACATTTGAATTTGATTGTTACAAATAGCATATGGTTGGATCATGTTTTTTAATCCATTTTGTCAATCTGTGCTATTTATTTGTTACTGGGAATTGAACACACAGGGCCTTTGCACTCAGCTATATCCCCAGCCCATTTTTTTACTTTTTATTTTGTTTTTTGTTTTTTGGGGTTTTTTGTTTTGTTTTGTTTTGTTTTTAGGTACCAGCAATCCAACTCAGGATCTTGCACTTGCGAGGCAGGCATGGTGCCACTGAGCTAAATTCCCGGCCCTTTTACTTTTTATTTTGAAACAGTGTCTTGCTAAGTTGCCCAGGCTGGGATCAAACTTGTGATCCTTTCTGACTCAGCCTTCCAGAGTAGGAATTACAGATGTGTACACCACGCACTGCTAATCTGTGCCTTTTCATTGGTTATTTAAAACATTAGAGTTAAGAGGATGATGATGATTTTGGGGGTTTTCTGGTACTGGGGATTGAACTCAGGACCTTGCACTTGTGAGGCAGGCGGCGGCACCACAGAGCTAAACCCCAGCCCCAAGAGGATTATTGCTTTATTGATATCCCAAGGCTTAGTGTGCCATTTTATGTTCTGTTTTTTGTTTATTTTCTTCTTTTTTTTTCCACTTCTGCGCCCTGTGGTATTACATTATACATACATAATTTTATCAGTCTACTGGTATTGTCATTTTGCCAGTTTGAGGAAGTGTAGAAGTATTATCTTTTTTTGTCCCTTTATTCTCTCTTAAATTATAATTGTTTTGGATTTTTTTTTCTACTTACACTCAGAACCAGGTTGGGGAGTATTATCATTTTTGTTTGAGAATTTTTTGGTTCTTGGCATAGTGAAGGGTTTTCATTTGAAACCTGGGTGTTTTTACATTATATTATGAGACACTGGGTCTTATCTAAACTGTGTTTCAGCAGAAGCCCAGGTTCTTCCATTCAGCCTCCATGGGCTCACATTTGGGCTTGGGGGCCTTTGTTGCTGCAGGATGAGAGTGAAGTTGTAACTCCGCAGGGTCCTCACTGACACTGCAGTGGGAATGGCTCTGTTAGTACTGGGCAAGTCCTGGTTCTGACCCTGAGGGTGGGATTAGAAGGCGTATTTCTGTATTGCGGGTTGAGGGTGGGAGAGGAGGCTCCACAGATCTTCACCTGCATGGGGCGGGGGGACTTAGACCCACTGTGAGGAGACTTCCAGCTCCTCATCCGCCACCTCTAGGTCTATCCCAGGGTGGGTTGAGTGCCATAGTCTGGCAGGTGAAGTCTAGGCTCTTCACATGGCCTCTGGAGGTGTGGGTAGAAGTGGGTCATAGTTGCTCCACAGAATTTGGTTGTTCTTTTACATAATGGTCAGTCAGGTACAGCTTTGGGTGGAAGGCACAGGGGGAGGCTCAAGAAAAATACATTCCAGGATATTCATAGGTCCTGGAGACAGCAGGCATGGTATGCTACTTAAGGCCACGTGGGAAAGACATGGTGGTCAAGAAGTAGAAGTCAGGAATGAGAGGGAAGCATTAGGGCAGAGCATTTATTGAGGTTTCCACAGGCAAAGCAAAGCAGGGCAGGGTAAATCCATTGCGGTGACTCATTTGAATAGTTGTAGTGGGCTCCAAGCCACAGGGGTGATCCTTAGTTGCCCAGCCCTTGAGCAGGGATTGGGTAATGCAGAATAATACTGCTCCCTGGGGTGTACAGACCAGATAGAAAGGAGTGGTTCTGGACTGTTGAATTTGCATAGCAAAGGTATTCTCATGGCTGAGCCAATCCCTGTCTCTGAGAAGTGGGAGGGGCAGTGTCTTTCCAGCCAGAAAGGTTTTTAAAGGTGCAGTCAAAGGCTTTTAAAGGTAACATAATATTCATGGGGAAATGCATTCTAAAGTTGTCTGTCACACTAGACTGCCCCTTCCTCACCGTTTGGTTGAAGAGAACAGGCAGGCTTTCTGTGGGGGCTTTGTTCTGTGCATTTGTTGGTGTTTCCAGGTTGCTGACTTATTCAGCTCCAAGTTTGGAATATTTAAGGCACAGAGAAAACTAGAGAAGCCACTACCATGACCTTCTAGTGTCCTGAGATCCCTTGTATATCTCTTCTCTCTACCTTTCAGAGTCATGTTTGTTGAATATACAGTTCTAAGGATTTTTTGTTGTTGTATATGGCAGAAGGAATAGGGAAAAGTACTTCTGTTTCCTCTTCCTAGATATGGAAAACTCATCTTTGTGAAAGATGTTGACGTCTTTTTTTTTTTAATACTTGAAAGATCTTACTGCACGGTCTGCCGGTCTGCATTGTTTCTAACAGTTTTCCCTTCCTTTCTATATACGGAATGTTTTTTTATTTCTAGCTGCTTTTAAGATTTCCTCACTTGTCCTAAGCAGTTCTATTTGGGGTTTATTAAGGTTCTTAAATATGTGCATGTACTATTTCCATGAAATTGGGACAACTTTTGGTCATTTAAAAAAAAACAACATATACTTCACGGAATAAAATTAAGGTTTTTTGTGTGAAGCTAAAACACATGTAATAGCATTCATGTAAACCACCACCTCACCTCAGTCAGAATACAAAACCATTCCATCACCCTAAAATATTCCTTGTGCTGTTCTTTTGTAGATAAGTATTTCTTAATATATTTATTCCATCCCTTTACTTTCAGATTGTAGTTAAATGCATATTATGGCCAACTTGAAATTTTCCCACAGCTCACTTACCTTTTTTTCACTCTTCAAGGTTTCTTTTTCCTCTTGGTGTATTATTATGGCAAGCTTCTATTCATAGTGAATGTCTTCAAGTTCACTAATGTTTTCTTCTGTGGTCCATCTGTTATTAATCCTCTCTAGTATATTTTTCATTTCAGAGATTCTACTTACATATTTTTTAGCTTTATTGTGGGATGTAGTTAACTAGAAATAGCTCAGTACTTTCAAGGATTATTAGGTAAGTTCTGAACAGCTTTTGTCTAGGCAGAACTTATTGATATTTTGGGCCAGGTAATTTTTTGCTGTAAGGGGATATCTTGTTTGTAGGATGTTTAGTAGTGTACCTGGCTTCTAACCACTAGATGCCAGTAGCACCACTTAGCATGAACTAGAAATCATTTACTACATTTTAAAAAGGCTGTTTTTAAAAAGAAGAGGAAAATGTGATAGAGATTGCAGTATGTGGCCAGGAAAACCAGAATTTTTATGTAGCAATTTCTAACTCCTCTTACGGGAGACATTCTTTCACCATTTGAAACTAATGGTAGTACAAGAAAAAAAAATCTTGTTTTTCTATTATAGAGTGTCCCTAAGACCACAAGCTTTGAAACTAGGAAAAGCAGTATGAGTCGAGTCTAATTGTGTAATCTTGGGCAGATTTTTAACTTTCTGAGCCTTTTTTTCCTCTCTTGTGAAATAGAGCTAATATATATACACTTATCATTTAGGTATTTTAGAGAATTAAATGAAAGTAAAAGTAGATAGCTCAGTGCATACACCTAGCAGCTGCTACTGTTATTTCACTTCAGGGATGTGCTCTTCATTTATCATTTACTGTCTAATATGGGGCATTGTCATCTATCTTTCAGGTCATGTAAAAGGATTTTGTATGATGTGTACAATGCAAGCGCATATTACCCAGGCACTCAGTCATCCTGGGGATGTTCTTAAACCCATGTCTATCATCAATGAAATGGAGGGTAAGTATCAACCAGAGAAGTATTTTTTAGCAAGGTAGTCTTTTCCTGAGATGAGGTCTAATATTATTGCCCAAGTGATCCTCCTACCTCAGCCTCCTGGATAGCTAGGACTACAGGCATACACTATTGTGCCTGGCTTTTAGCTAGTCTTTTTTTTTGGTACCAGGGATCGAACTCGGGTCCTTGCACTTGCGAGGCAGGCGGCAGAACCACTGAGCTAAATCCCCGGCCCTTAGCTAGTTAGTCTTAATGGCCTAAATGATAAAAAAAAAAAAAGCTCAAAGTTTATTACAAAATAAACCACATGCATTTTATTATACATGGATATGTCTTTAATAAGTAACGTGTTTAGTAAAACATTTACTATATAAACTGATTTTAAAATTTTAAAGAGATGATAATATAATAAAGATCATATTTAGCTTAATATAAGCAAATTTTAAATGATTTAAAACTCAGTTTGTTAATAAAATCATTGATTGAATTTTACAGAAGCTTTTTCTCAACTAGTTGGATTTCTGTGCTGAGTAGTCTCTGATACTGTCTCACAGGTTTTTTTAAATGGTTTATAATTAGTTTTAATTTGGTAAATTAATCCTGCATTATACATAGTGATAGGAATTGTCAAACTAAAAGTATACTCTTGAACAAAAATTTATATTCATTGCCTAACTAAATTTATGAAAAAACTTCACTTTTTTCTATTTCAGTAAGTTGCATGACATTTTCTTATGTACTTTCTATGTGTGTCTCCCTTCTGACTGCCAGCCAAGGCTCTCACCGTATAGCCCAGGCTGGCTTCAGGCTGGCTGCTGGGGCTACAGGCGTGCAACATCACACCAGGCTCGATAGGCTTTTTTTTTTTGGTACCGGAGATCGAACTCGGGACCTTGCGCTTGCAAGGCAGGCGCTGGAACCACTGAGCTAAATTCCCAGCCCTCTGTATGCTTTTTGTATTTACTTCTACATCATTTTAATTAACCAAGTTGTAATAAAAATCCATATGAATAAAAAACTTTTAACCCTTAATCTGGTATCTGGCTTGGTAATTATAGGGATGCATAATTATACAATGATAAAGTATAATTCCTTTGCCTTAAAAGCTGCTAAAGATTAAATTGGCACTTGGCATTACTGACAGACCAGAGCAGACAGTACAGAAATCTTCAAAATTTTAGCCAAGACAGGTTTTATTTTGATTATTTATACTTTTATATATATATATATGTATATGTATGTATATGTATGTATCAGGCATGTATGTATGTATCAGGCATGAGTAATGACCTAGTATTTAGGAAAGTGTCATCACTCTGAATGTATGTACACATACACACATACAGTTAAATCGTGAAATTGCTGACTTTGTAGGTCAAAATTGGTGGATTATTGGCAATTTTATATGATTTAAGCTAGAAAAAAAAAATATATATATATATTCCTACACATATAAAACTCAGTGTATAATAGGTTTTGTGCTATTCATACATTTGTGCTAGTGTTTATAATTTTTAAAAATAATTTGTCTTTGCAACTGCTTAGTCATTTAGGAGGATTGAAATGTTAACTGTGCAGCTGAGGATATAGTTTGTTTTGTGGTCTTTGGTACATAATTGAATCGGTTGAACATTTATGTTCTGCATAGGGTCTCTTATGGATTTGAGTGTCATATTTATTAGTACACTTTTTTTTTTTTTTTGGTACCAGGGATCGAAATCAGGACCTTGCGCTTTTGAGGAAGGTGGAGTAACCACTGAGCTAAATCTCTGGCCCTTGAGTGTCATATTTAAAACGGGTGCACTAACCTAACATTTTGAACAAACTTTTGAGTCAATACAACCAATGTTGACTTTATTCAAGTATAATTGTATTAACTTGGGGAAGACACAAGAGTCATTCTGTGGCTGCTCCCTGGGCTCTTGGGAACTGGGGCTCCTGTGGCCTCTTGGTGAAAGTGCATGGTGCTCATGTTAGTGCTACTTTCTCATTAAGTGTAATTATTTGGGGGTTTTCTAAGTAACATAAGATGTAACTTTGCAGCCTAGGCATTTAATATGTAATAATAAAGCCTTCTCTTAAAATTTATAGATGTAGCTACGCACTTCCATTTTGGAAGCCAAGAAGATGCCCATGAATTTCTTCAGTACATTGTTGACGGTATGCAGAAAGCATGCTTGAATGGCAGCAATAAGTAAGTACAAGTCATTTCTTCAGTTTATATCTCTGGATTATCATGCTTGTTTTGCCTTTTATGTTGAAAATACACAAATCTGTTTGCTTCACCTTTTGGCTTTGCATTACTTCTTCTCTTCCTGATTTCCATTATTTTAAAATGACTAAAATTTTAAAACATATAAACAGTTTGAATTTATTCAATTTTGGATTCAGGAAATTAATATTTGTTGCTATTTTTAAATTTCTGAGTGTCAGCATGCCTCAGCATGATCTAAAAGTACCTGTTTCTCCTTTCTTAATTGTACCAGGCATTTTTCTCTGTTGACCTTTAGCCTTATAAATATATTTCCTCAGGTTGGGGATTTAGCTCTGTGGTGGTGCCGCCTGCCTCACAAGCGCAAGTTCCTGAGTTTGGTCCTCGGTACTAAAAAAAAAAAAAAGACAGAAATATGTTTTCTCTCTCCCTCTCTCTCCCTCTCCTTTCACTCCAGTAGCCAGTAGCTATGATAGATTCTGACTTCCCTCCCTTCTCCAAGTCCCACACAGGGTCACGGGCCTGTTGAGGGTGTCTTCCTTTCGCTGCTTTGCTTCTGGGCTGAATTCCTGCCTTGATTTCAAAGTTCCTTCCATCCTTCCCAAACCCTCACTATGTCCCACCAGGCAAGGCTGACCTTTGGGTACCATGTATACTGATTTTTTATTTTTTGTGGCTTTCCTCTCTGAATTCTTTTTTTTTTTTCCTCTCTGAATTCTTGTTCTTTTACAAATATATATGCTTTTAAAATCTAGTCATAGCATCCATAATTTTGCAGAATTCTTAAGTCACTGTTTTGTCTTTTTCAGATTAGATAGACACACCCAGGCCACCACACTTGTTTGTCAGATATTTGGAGGATACCTAAGATCTAGAGGTAAGTTTCTGTTCACAAGTTGATAAAGTGACATATGCATGTGGTATTAAAATGCAAATAGTAGAAATAAGGGAAAGTAGATCTCCAGGCCCGCACAGAGTCCTCCTCCTCCCCAGAGGCAGCCCCTGTATATCTAGTACATCCTTCCAGTAGTTTCTTATTCATGAGTAAACTGAGAGCCAACTATAGAATATTTTTCTTTTTCCCTTAACATTAGTAGTAATCCTTCTGTTTGAGCCCATACACGTTAACAGATTCTTTCATGGCTGCAGTAGTGTTCCATTTATTTTACTCTCCTATTGATGGATACTTACTTAGCTTTCTGTTCTGTTATTACCATAAGTGCCTCCATGAGGCATCCATGTACTCAGGCATTTATGTCTATATAAAAGTATATATGATAAATTCTTAGTATTAGAATTTGAGTCATAAGATTTATTTTAAATTTTAATACTGACATTTGTCATTCTAAGAGGTGACACTGATTTATATTCCGTCCAGTAGTGTGCGAGGGGCCAAATTCATGACACATTTTCCTACACTGTGTATAAGATTAACTTTTTCCCCAATCTACAGAAAAAAATCATACTGTTTTAATTTTTTTACTTTGAAATAGTATTTGTATTCTGTAATTTCAATAGTTGAGACCTCCATACTGATTACACTTTGTTTGTCTTATGCATTTTATTTTTATTTCAGTCAAATGTTTAAATTGCAAGGGCGTTTCAGATACTTTTGAACCTTTTCTTGATATCACCTTGGAAATAAAGGTAAATTTAATAATTTTTTGTGGTGGTCAAGTTTTAACTTTTCACTTATTAAATCTTAATGAAACCAAGTTTTGATACTCATATTAGCAAATCTTAGATGGTTGTTATTCTTTAGAAACTTTTAGCATCTTGCATTTTCTGAACTGTATTTTCGTTATTCTTGAGTTTTTATTTTTCTGATTACAGATATAATACATGCTTATGATGAAAAGGACAAACATTGCAGATATATGTAAAGTCTGCCCTTCAGGATTAATGCTTTTAGTTGTTTGATATACACTGCACCAGAATAGATTAGGTACTTTTTTTTTTTGGTACCGGGCATTGAACTCGGAACCTTCCGCTTGCGAGGTAAGCGGTAGAACCACTGTAGATTAGATACTTTTTATAAAAATGAAATTATGACCAGAACATCATGGTGCATGTCTATAATCCAAGCACCCTGGGAGGCTGAGGCAGGAGGAGTACAAGTTTGAACCCAAAGTGGACAACTTAGACCCTGTTTAAAATAAAAAAATAAAAATAAGGAAAGGGCTGGGAATGTAGCTTAGTGTGAAGGCCCTGGATTCAATCTCCAGCATTGTGAAAAAGAAATAAAGAGAACATTTTAAAAAGGGGATTATGCCTCAGTCTGTTTATCCACTTGTTTTCATTTCCCTCTGCTTGGAGACCTTCCCACTCAGCGTGTTAGGGCAGTTGGTAGTGGTCCAGTAGGTGGATGTACCACCTTGCTGCTTTCTACTTTTATGGATTCCAAGTAAAGCTGTAGTGAGCTACCTCCTTACATGTTTTTGTTCACTTTAATCTGTTTGTTTTTTAATTGCAGGGGGTAATTTGGTGTGTAGTTACAACTGGGTTATCATCCTAAATGAAAAGTTTTTTTCTTTTTTTGTGGCATTGGGAATTGAGCCCAGGGCCCTCTACCACTTATCCACGTTCCCAGTCCATTTTTTAAAAAAATTTCGAGATTGAATCTAAGTTGCTCAGGCTGGACTGGCTGTCCTCCTGCCTCCGTCTCCCGAATAACTGGGAATACAGGTGTGCACTGCCTGCCACACCATACCCATAAAAACATTTTTTTTTCATGAAAATTCTCATTTATTTTTCTGAATCTTCTGCTTGCCTGCTTACTCTGTCTCTCACAAACCATGACAGTGTGCGGTGATGTGGTGTTTATGCTTTTTCCTCCCAGGCTTCTCCGAGTGTTAACAAGGCATTGGAGCAGTTTGTGAAGCCGGAACAACTAGATGGAGAAAACGCCTACAAGTGCAGCAAGTATGCTGGGTGGTAACTTGTAGTTCCTGATTTGGCCTCGGCTTTAAGAGGTTGCACTTAGCTTCTGCTGCCATGTGGGGAGACACTGGCTGTCTGTCCCAGAGAGGCCAGAACAGGCAGTTGGTGTCTGCACTCTTTCAAGATGGGCAGCCCCGTGCCCTTGGGGAACTACTGCTGCCACCCAGGATGCCACAGTGCTGTGACAACTTGTCTGTTAAGCAGCACCTTCCTTGACTTTCCCATTAGACAGGACTGGAGGTAGGGTGGGGTCACCTTCTCCCCGGAGAGAGTGGAGGATCTTTCTTACAGTGGGCACCCGTGGTGTGGGATAGTGTCCACTCGCAGCCTCTAATTGAGATTATTCAGTAATGCATTTCCCCAGGCAGTTAAGGGAGTCTGTTTTAAGTAGATTTCTGTGTTATAGTCAGGAAATCTAGATATCTAGTCAGATAATCTTTTATTGTCAAACAGTCAATATTTGGGGGAAGGAGAGGCTTTTCTCTCAAGACTAGGGATTTCTCTTGACACTTTTCATCTTTTCTTCCCCCTTTTGTATCTAGGTAGTAGTGCTTTGCTTTCACAGAATTATACCAGCCTAAAAAATCAATTAGCTTTCAGTTTTTTTGAATTGTGAACCTATTATTTTATTTTCCTGCAGTGCTAGGGTTTGAACTCTCAGGGCCTTATGGATGCTAGGCAAGCATTCCAGCTCTGAGCTACACTCCCAAGTTATTCTGTTTTTGATGTCATTGGTGCCCTGTGCGTTCTGATGTTTCAGAATTGTTCTTTCTTTCCTGTTGTGCTACTAGGCAATTTCCCCCCAGCTTTTGTTTGTTTTTTGTTTTTTGAGAAGGATCACTCATTATGTAGTCTGGGCTGGCCTAGAACTCATGGCAGTCCTCCTGCCTCAGCCTCCCAAGTACTGGAATTATAGGTGTGTGCCACCACACGTGGTGGCACAATACTTTTAATTTAAATATTTTCACTGTTGGTTTTTTTGGGGGGGTGATGTTCCTCATCTGTTATCCTTGTTTTGGAATCTTAAAATTAAGGTGTTTCAGAGAAATAACAAGGGGAAGACTAAAACACCAAAACATTCAAACATTAATCTTCTTAATCCTTTATTTCTGTTTACTTCAAGATGTAAAAAGATGGTTCCAGCTTCAAAGAGGTTTACTATACATAGATCATCTAATGTTCTTACACTGTCTCTGAAACGCTTTGCAAATACTACTGGTGGAAAAATTGCTAAGGTATGTAGATGATGTTGTTAATAACCTTTTATGTGGAGCCAAGACTTCAGTGCCTGTAGCTGTTAAGAATTACAAATGACCTAACTGAACAGTTTTGTTGACTGACTTTCTGAGTTTTTCTTGCATTTGATAGCAGGGGAAAAAAGTCAAAGACCTGAGTTTATCATTTGGTCTGTGCTTATGAGGATATATGTTTCTTCTGTACTCTTTGGGGCTGGATTGTCAGTCATGAAAGTTGGGAACTGTTATCTGTGTTTGAGCTTCATAGTCAATTCCTTGATAGCCATGGTAATGAGAGGATACAGGGAGAGCTTGTACAATTGGAAACCCAAAGAGAACTTCCTCACTAGTTCTTGCCTCTTTTTCATCATTTTTTACTTGTTTTCTGATTTTTCACTTACACTGAATTTTCCTATTTTCTTTCTTTCTTTTCCAGTGGTCAAAAATTCAATAGCAAAGCTGGGCATGGTGCTTGGGAGGATAAGGCAGGAGGGTTATGAGTTTGGGGTCAGGCTAGACTACATAGTTTAAAGCCAGCCTGGCCTACATAGAGAGATCCTATTTCAAAAAACAAATAAAATGCAGTGACATATAAGAGAAATAACTAATACCATCATGGCTTGGAAGAATTTAGTTAATGTGGGTCCTAACTTGTTTAAGGAAAATAAAGACAGTGAGAATGCCTTAACTACCCTCAGATCAGGTGTCTTCTAGGTTAATTGTGTCCTTTGAAAAGGGATTAAATGCATTGGGTTTCTGCTGTGACATCATTGTACAGTGTTGTGCAGGTCTCCTGGGACACCCTAAATACCCTGCACCTGAATATCTGGGGCCTTCTGTGCCTTTAGAAATGACATTCCTTTCTCATTTTTCCATTTCTGTTTAGGATGTGAAATATCCTGAGTATCTTGATATTCGGCCATACATGTCTCAACAAAATGGAGAACCCATCATTTATGTTTTATATGCTGTGTTGGTCCACGCTGGATTTAACTGCCATTCAGGCCATTACTTCTGTTACATAAAAGTAAGCTCTATGGATTGTGCTCATTGCTTTTACATGGACACTGTACGACAGTAACACTAGCATTCTTTGGGGGGAAAGGTGGGAGTTTTACAATTAAAGTGTTCATACTTATTTTTCTTATTCTTTTTATTGTGTCCTTGTCAACCCAACAAAATCTGATCTCTCTGTGTGTCTTGCTGTCTTTTGCAGGCTAGCAATGGCCTGTGGTATCAAATGAATGACTCCATCGTTTCTACTAGTGATATTAGATCGGTACTCAGCCAGCAAGCATATGTGCTGTTTTATATCAGGTATTGTCATGAAAACAAATTATCAAATTTTTGTAATGTCTTTTTTTCATCTCATCCACATTCGATTCAGTTTTGAGTTATTTTTTAAAAACCTGAGTTTGAGGTTTACTCAGAAGAGGTCAAACTCAGATGAGTTTGCGTTAGCTTTCAGCTCTTTAGTAATCAGTGCTGACAGATGCAGAGGAAGGGAAAGGTGACAATGAAGGGAGTAGGGTGGCTTATGCTGCTGGCAGCAAATGGAGTGGACCTGGGGTTGTGGAAGTCATGGGTGGAAGGCTCTGGAAGGGCGCTCTGAGCACCCTGCATGGTCCCACCCAGCCCCTCCCAAGTGCTGAGCATGGTGCTGGTTAGGCATTGGCCAGGGCTGAGAGCCGAAGTTGGGGCTCATTTTGCTGCAGCTATAAACTTAGAAATTTCACTTTTGGAAAAAAATCTGATGTGTACTCAGGGTGCGCTCCCCCCCGCCCCGTTTTATTTCCTTGCTGGGAATAGAACCCTTGAGCATGCTTAGCAAACACTCTGTTCCCAAGCCACACCCCATCTCCCAAGGTATCCCATTTTAATTGGGTAGCTTAAAGTTAAGAACACCCTGAGATGTCCAATAATGGCAGAATGATGTGTTGAAATTTTATGCCGTTAAGAGTGATTGTTCTTTTCTTTCTTTTTTGAGACATTGTTTTCCTATGTTGCCCATTGCCTGCTAGTGATTTTTTTCTTGAGCATTTGTATATAATTTGTTTTATTAACCTCCCAGTTTATTTTGGTTCTTTTTTGGTACTGGGGATCAAACTCGGGACCTTGCGCTTGCAAGGCAGGCAGCGGAACCACTGAGCTAAATCCCCAGCCCGACCTCCAGTTTTTAAAAAAAGTTAAATGTAAGGTCATACCTCTCAAGTTTGATGTATTATACACAGATCGTGCAGAATATGAGTATGAAGAGATAAAAATTAGTACATGCCCAAAAAGATGTACTAGAATACAAAATCATCTTCATAAGTATAATAAAATTCTTGTCACGATAAAGGGGACCATCTGGTAGTGATTTTTTTGGTACCGGGGATCGAACTTGGGTTCTTGCGCTTGTGAGGCAGGTGGCAGAACCACTGAACTAAATCCCCGGCCCCCTGGTGGTGAGTGATTTTTATAAATCTTTTTTTTAATGCTTTGGGAAAATGCTGACTGTATAGGAGGGAAAGCAGTTTGAAATATTAAACACTGATGTTGGGTGAAAGTTTGGGGGGGTGATCAAAGGGGAGCCAGCTCTGATGGGGCAATGTGTTTTTGAGTTTTTTTCTATTTTTCTGGGCACCGTAGGTTTTCTCCAATGGTGTATATTACTTAAAAATACAAACAGAAAAGAAAAAAATAGCCTTCCAATGGCAGCATCTTCAGAACACGGAGTTTTAAAATACCATTTCATTTAACCAGGCGCCCTTGTGTCCTGAGCTGAGCACCTGGCATTGACCTTGACCTAAAGGAGCTGATGCATCACATGGCTCTTTGCAGTGTGCCTTAGAAGCAGTACCTTTGCTATCAGTTTCTTTCAGAGGGGCTGATTAATAAATCAGTCTCTGCTGAGAGGCCCTTCATCATCCTCAGCCCTTCTTCTTGGTTCCCAGGTCCCATGATGTGAAAAATGGAGGTGAGCTTACTACTCATTCTGGCCACAGCCCTGGCCAGTCCTCTCCCCGCCCGGTCACCAGTCAGCGGGTTGTCACCAACAAGCAGGCTGCACCACGGTTCACTGGACCACAGCTTCCCTCTCACGTGATGAAGGTAACATTTCAGAGGTGGTATCCGATTTTTACCTTCACTGTAAGGGTGTGTCCTCAGACCTTCAAGCTAACATGGTAGTAGTTGTCCTGTCCTGTTTATACCTGGATTTCTTGTCAGAGAAGTTTATTCAGGCCCTTTCTTCCAAAATACCTAAACATACAGGAATCTCAGCGTAAGTAGCGTGGTCTTGGAGGGACAGCTGTGTGAGTATATCTAACTGTTAGCGCTTGCCGTGGACCTTGTACTCCACTCTGGGGTCAGAGAGTTGAGTTGGGGTTTTTGGTACCAAAGATCGAACAACCTTGCACTTAAGAGGCAGGCGCAGTGCCACTGAGCTAAATCCCCGGCCCGGATAGTTGAGTTTTTAACTCACGTTAGACATCAGGAAAGTGATCCTATTATAAGGATACTTTACATCCATGTAGCTGTCTGAGGAGTATGTTCTGACATATGTGTCCTGTGTATGGCTTCATTTCCAGAAAATGAGGGCCTGTGAAGGGTGTGGGTGGGTAGAGCAGATGAAAGAAAAGGTGGTGTCTGTGATTTGTGTACCTTGTAAGACCCTGACTCTGAGTGCTGACCTGGCTGTGGCTTTCTTCTTGCAGAATTCACCTCACTTGAATGGGACTGGGCCACTGAAAGACACGCCAAGCAGTTCCATGTCGAGTCCTAATGGAAATCCCAGTGTCAGCAGGGCCAGTTCTGTTAACGCTTCTACGTCGGTTCCAAACTGGTCCGTTAACAAGCCCTCTGTGGTTTCAGAACGCCCCAAGAAACGAAAAATCACCAGGATTCATAACAAGTTGCATGTTCGCCAAGCTCAGTCTCAGTCTAACCATCATAACAATTCCTTGGAGGCCCCTAACAAGCCTGTTTCTTCTGCCATCACTAACAGTTCTGCGATACAATCTACCTCGAATGCATCCACAATGTCAATTTCTAGTAAAGTAGCAAAAACACTCTCCCCAAGTGAGTCCTGCTCCGAGCCAGTGATGAATGGCAACTCCAAGGTGAGCTCCAGCATGCTGGTCCCCTACAGTGCCGAGTCCTCCGAAGAGTCTGACGACGAGTTCAAGGGCCTGGCCAAGGAGAACGGCATGGGCAGGATGACTCCTGGTCACTCTGCTGACCACGAAGCTGACGATGATGGGGCCCTGCCACGTGAGCTTCCGGAGCCTGTCACTCTGAATGGTGCTAACAGTTTAGACAGTGACCCAAAAGAAAATGGCCTCCCATTGGAGGGCGCCAGTTGTCAGGTCCAGCCCACTTTACACTCAGAAGAGCCCTCTTCTAAAGCACGCGGCCACCCTGAGAAGGTGAGTTGGGGTAGGCTTTGCTTTGAGTCTCATCTGCGGCTGTTCATTTGGCCACATTTCAGTAAGCATGGTGCTCAAAGCTAGTGTTGAAAATGTCTTTGTTTTTTATTGTAGTTTATATCTGCTACTTTGCCCTCTCTTCTGGAAAACAAAGTCTTCAAACTTGGCAACAAAGGAAAAGGATCAACAGATGAAATCAGGTAAAGTAAGAATAAATCGGAAGTGAACTTCATAGTACAAAATCCAGCAGTAAGTGGATGTGTCTGTCAGTGCTTTAACTCTGTAGAAGTGTTACTGTGGACACTTGGAGCCCCCGGATGATAGGAAGAATGACCTGTAAGGGTACGCTAACTTGCCTCTGAGAGGAGTAAGGAAGCAGTCTGCGGCTGCCTGTCCTGACAGCTGGGGCACACAGACTGCCGGGGTTTGGTTTCCTTTTTGTTTTCGCGTCGCCTGCTCTGGTTAGCAGTGCCCTTGCGCACTTCTGGCTCCAGTTTCATGGGCTTCCTCGTTGAATCTTTTGAGTGATGAGTGGGTATGTGAAGGCATACTGAGTTAGAGAAAAGGGGTTCCCCACACTGTCATGAAGCAAATATTTTGTAAGGGCCTCTCTAGAAATTTGAAATTAAATTTGTAGAGAATATAATTTGTCCCCATATTTTTTTTTTTAATCAATATATTGGCCTAGCTATAATGTCACTCAGGAATAAGAGGAAAGGAATTTGAAGTGCAGCCATAATTGCTTCCTGTGGGAACGGCAGGTAACACTACTGCTGCGGGATGTGGTGCATTAGACAGCAGGCAGGTTCCCCGTGTGATCATTCAGCATGAACAGTGTTGTGCTGTGGTGGTGAACAGCTTTGGTGAAGTCCCAGCCGTATCACAGTACCACCATATCACGACTGTCTTTAGATTCCTGGAAAGTCAAGTGATAAAGTGACTGGGATTTTCACTCCTGTGGGTGTGAGGGTGTGGGGCAGGGGCCTTCCATCAGGGCACTGTGGCAACCCCGATGGCCCCTGGCAAGTGGCCCCCACGGAGAGCCTGAGTCAGGGATGTGGAATTGTTAAAGAAGAATGGAGAGGCAAAGAGCCCTCATTCCTGCTTCACCTCAGAGACAGATGGCTGGGATGCACTGTCTTGCACAGTGACTTTCCCTTGTTTCGTTCCTAATCCACCTTAGTCCTCAAATTTAATGTGCAAGAGAATCAGTACATGTCTGCATAAATGAGGCCATGTGTGTACCCCAGCCAAGCACAGTGTGCTGTCCCAAGAATCTCCTCCATACACTCAAGGCAGCTGACTTCCCCATGGGGACTTGGTATGAGCGATCTCCCTGCTGAAGAGTGCAGATCATGGTAGGTGCTTTATTGTTTCCTAGCAGCTGTCAGATAACCTGGAGAGTGTGTCAGAAGCTTTCCAGCTGCCAAGAGCAGACTGCATTTACTATAGAAGGTTTTCCAAGAACCTCAGTGAGTCCCCTCAGTTTTCTATAATTCGGGGAGCTTTTGGCTCGGAATGGAAATAGCTACTCTACCTGTGAGGCTTCAAGAGAAAGTCAGAAGGCAGCCAAGAAAGTCAGCATGCTATCATCATTTGGCTTTTTTGTTTAGACTGGAAACAGGAAAAGTCTAGAGCCACAAAATTATGGTTACTGAAAAATAGCGTTGATATATATTTTATTTTTATTTAATAAAGAGAAAAGTTGGTGTCCAGAGATGATAGCCTGATGTTGGGTTACAGCCAGATATATTTAAAGTGATAAAATTCTTGGTAAATGTAAGCTAGTCATGCTAACTATTGGCTTGTCTCTGTTTTGGCGGGGATGCAGTCCACCTGGAGCAGAGAAAAGTCCATCAGGGGACCTTGCTGCGGAGCTTGATGCTGGCAGTGCCACTGCTGGTTCCCATGAGAAGCCTGACTCAATCGTGAATCTGTGCAACAAGTTTAAGAAAACTTTACTGTCCTCTGTTGACACCGTAATCTCTGAAAAGAAGTTGTCTCAGCAAACAAATCTCAAATCTCCCAAAAAAGCTGTCTCAGAAAACAGTTCACCCAAACCTGATGAGTCGTTGCCCATCGTAAACAACCTTTGTAACGCCAACAAGACCCCCACGGGGGATGATCAACTTCCTGAACTTTGTGATGTTGGGAATTTAAAACGCAAATGCAGTGAAATCCCCAAAGAGGTCAAAAGGTTGTTTACTGAGAGCCTGCAGGGTTCTGCGCCAGCAGAAACAGTGGCAAAGCTGAGGCTGGCTCCCTCTATACATTTGGAATCTGGATGTGTTCACAAGGTCATAATTTACCTCGGCAAAGACCAGTGTGGTGACGCAAAGGCCCCGTTCCTGACCACAGGTTCATCTGCTGACTTGCTGGCCTCTCTGCGAGTTAGCACCATAGGTCCCCATCCTAAGGGGGCCCATGAGCAAAGTCACAGTCACAGGGAGAGGGTCAGCCAAGGTACGGTAGGAGAGAAAGTTCCAGATCACCCTCCAGTGAAAGAGAAAATCATCAGCCTTAAAAAAGTTGACCGAGGACATTACCGTAACCGTCGAGACCGCTCCTCCAGTGGTGAGCAGGTGCAGAAGAGTAGGAGTCGCAGTCCGAGGAGCAGGACGGAGGACCATTGTCACAAAAAGCAGCACTCCTACAACAGAAGGCACAGGAAGCAGCAGTGCCAAACCCTGGAGCGTTGCAATGGGAGTCAGCACCTGCTGTGCCATGATGAGAGGGGGAGCCCAGCCGAGCGCCGCTCTCTGAGCGGGTACAGCCACCACCACTCACGGAGCAGGAGCAGGAGCAGGGGCAGGGGCAGGAGCAAGGGCAGGGCTGACCAGGACTGGAGCCACTCTCGCCACTCAGACAGTAAGCGTGCTTGGCTCCAGGAGAAGTACTACCCTGAGAAGATCAGGTGGGACAGATGCAGGTACTACAAAAGGTACACCCCCTATGCAGCCCGGGAGCCCAGTACGAAGCGGCCACACAGGGACTCTTCCCGGCCCAGGAAGAACTGGGAGCTGTCTGAATGGGTCAGGGAGCTGAGCACAATCCAAAGGCTGCGCGTAGGTGCCGCAGGCCCCTTCCCTCTGCACCCCGAGGGCTACCCCCAGGAGAAGGCTGCCTCCGGAGCGGGTGCCAGTAGTTGCAGCCTCTCTGACCGATTTCATGAGCATGAAAGCATGAAGTCACACAAACGGAAGATCAGTGAGATCAGTGAGATCAGCAGTCCCATGGACAAGAAAGCCCATAGGAGCCTGTCGAAAGAAGACCTGGAGGAGCCAAAGGCAAAGAAGCGCAAAAAATCGAAGAAGAAAAAGAAATCCAAAGACAAACACCAAGAGCGTGACTACAGGTGAGGGTGGGAGTATTCCTCATCTCCATGGGTTTTGAGACTTCACAGTGTCTGCACATTTCCAAAACGGGGCAGCTTCAAGGTGTGTCTCACTTCCTGTATCCTAAAATGTCTCATTTTGCCCTCCTCAGTTAATGTTTATCACTCACCCCAGAGTACGTGTGAGTGCTGTGAAAGTGACTTGGGGAGTCTCTGACTTCCAGATTGGATTTATCAGATGCAGTTAATTTTCACATCTGTGATGTATTCTTCAAACTTAGTCACTACACAGTAGACAGATGGGAGCCACAGTCCTGCTGATACCTGCCTGCCCGCCTGCCTAGAGGGAGGCCTGAGGAGCACCCTTTATTTTCTTGGCCTTTGTCTCTGAGCCTCAATATGAAACCTAATGTCTTCATATTTTCCTAAAAAAATATAGAACGCTTCACAAATTTGCGTGTCACCCTTGCGCAGCGGCCATGCTAATCTCTGTATCATTCCAGTTTTAGTGCATGTGCTGCCAAAGTGAGCACGTCTTCATATTTTTAAAATGCTAAATAGGAGCCAGGGATTCAGCTCAATGGTGCTGGCGCCTGCCTCGCAAGCACAAGGTCCCGAGTTCGATCCCCGGTACCAAAAAAAAATGCTAAATAGGTTGTGGATTTTTTTGTTTTGTTTTGTTTTTGGTGGTGCTGTTGGGGATGAAACCCAGAGCCTTGTGCCCACGAGGCAAGTGAACCACACACCCAGCATATTTCAGTTCCCTTCTTTTAAAATTAATCCTAGCAAAAGATTGCCAAAAGCCATATGTACATAGGCAGCGGTTACTCTGGGGAAACGAAAGCACAAGCTGCTTCCTCCTTTGTGCCTGGGACACATGGCAGAATGTCCGGCCCTCTCTCCTCCCCTCCCCCTCTCCCCCTCTCCCCTCCCCTCTCCCCTTCTCTTCCTCTCGTCTTTCTGCCATGGATTTCAGGAGAGGTCAGTTAAGTCCTCCCAGCCGTTTTTCTGGCTGGCAGCCCCAGCTCCTGAGCACAAAGGCTATGTTGGGGAATCCAGAGGTGGAATTCAAATGGTGAGTTTATGACCGTGGGGTTTAAAAATTACTAGAGCTGAAAATAGAGACTCCATTTGTAACATGAGAGGTGCTTACCTGTGTCTGTCCAAGGAGTGTTTTCAGTGAGTGGTCTGAGGTGGTGGTGGGGTTTGGGATTGCTAATTTCTGGCTGTTGCTTCTGTAGGCTGGATCCAGTGTACTTCAATGCTGACCTCCGAAGATACAAAAAGAAAAAGAAAAAGAAAAAGAGGAACTCAGGGAGCTCAGAGGACTTTGAAGAAACATCAGAACTGCACTCACCGAAAGCCATAAACTATGAGACTGTCTACCATTTCCAGCAACCTGAGGGCAGCTTGCTGTAATACTGGGCTCCCGCCTCATCTGTGCCGACTCACAAGCCCTTGTGTGATTGGTTTCCATGTGTAGTTCGGATACCTGGCACTGATCTGTTAGCATTGAAGGGTGGTTACGTGGAACTGGGATTTAATGGCACTCTGGGGGTCTGAGCATTTGCCTCGAAAGAGAACTTTGTTTTTCAAGCATTTTGGGTACCAATGCTTTTGCACTGTTTGCTTTATTCTCTTGAATCCTTAAAGCATCCAGGGTGTATCCTAACTCATAATTTGATCACAGGGATCATTAGTAATGTGAGTTGCCACCTCTTGAGGCTCCTGAGATCGCTCACTCCAGGCTACCAGGCATCTTGGATTCTTGGGTGTAGACTGGACCAGCTCTGCTCTGACTGCACTCGGGGCAGCCCCTTCTCCTAACTGGCTTTTCTGAGAAGAGTCCTGAGCTTGTTAAGAAGGGAAGTGACAGGACTAGGGGCCTAGGGGACAGGTTGGCAGGCTGCATCCCAAAGGCTGGCCCTGTGCCTGTCCCCACGTCACCTGTGGGTTAAGAATGGCTTTCATGTTTTCAAAAATTCCAGGGCCGGGGATTTAGCTCAGTGGTTCTGCCACCTTCCTCACAAGCGCAAAGTCTTGAGTTTGATCCCCGGTACCAAAAAAAAACTTTCAAAGAGGAGTAGTATTTTGTTTCACCTGAACAGTGTGTGATGGACTGTTTCCTCCTTTGTCTCTCACTCAAGAAGGCAGCAAAGCTCCCACCATCAGTCAGCAGAGTCATTGTTCGATAAGCATGAGATGAGAAGCCCATGTCACCAACCCAGAGTTAGCAGAGCCCATCCTAAGAGCTCAGCACCTAGACCTAGAGGTCATGCTGAGGCCGGGGTCACAGCCCTCACCTGAGGAGGCCACTCTGTTGCGATGAGGTCCAGGTGACTTAGAGCAGAACCTTCACTGTGTCGAGGCTATCTGAGTAACTTGTATTCTGTGGTCCTGGGAGGCAGGGACTCGTATTTCATACTGTGCATTTGTGGAGCGAAAGGGGATGGCAACCATTTAGCCCCTGAAAGGCAACTGCCCGTACGTGTGTCTTACCCAATCAGGAAGGGCAATTTTTTTTTTTTTTGGTACCGGGGATTGAACTCAGGACCTTGCACTTGCAAGGCAGGCACTGGAACCACTGAGCTAAATCCCTGGCCCTAGGAAGGGCAATTTTAAATGAATTTCAAGGCGAATTGTCTATAGAAGATTAGCATGCAGTTGATTAACATGCTTTTTCTGTGTGTCCTCAAGGGAAAGCACCAAGCCTAAGGAACTCTGAACTCTTCCCGAGTGAAAGCAGGATCTAGGTAGGATTGAGAAAGATTAGCCACAGTGGGGTTCAGGCTGGGCGGGTGCAGCTGGGCCCAGCAGATGGCCCCTCCCTGGCCAGGCCGCCAACTGGTTCCTCTGCCGCTGCCTGGCGGCACTAGGTTCCTCTACTGCCGTTCAGGAAGACAGAGTGATCGTTTCAAGAAAAAAGAGCTTCCCAAAGGCCAAGGGGACTTGCGGACAGGGTGTCACAGAAGGGAGGACCTGGCTTCCTGGAGCGTCTGCCTTCGACTAATGCCTGCGCCTCTTGTCTTTCAGAGTCAACATCTTCCACAGAAGCCATCCCAGCTCAGCTTAAATTATAAACATAAATTTGTTCAAATCTGCGTGGTGCTTCTTTACTAAATACTGAACAGATTTTACCATGAATTTTTTTTTAACCTTTTCTTAATTGCCCTTATTCCAAAAGGATGAACACTTTCTACAACTGCTGACCATTGTAAAATACCGTGTATATAAATCACATTGAAAATAATGCCCTGGAATAGAACATCTCAAATGCTGCTTAATTACAGACTCAGGTTGATTACTTGTTATCTCATGTAATGTTCCTCCAAGTTAGACGTCTGGTGCAAGGCCAACCGGGAAACCATGGAATTATTAAAAGTACAAACTGACAGTGCGTGTATTTAATTTAAAGGCTTATTTAAAAATGTACAAGCTCTCAACTAGACTTCTGAGGGCAGTCTGTTTTCTGTATTGTCTGATACTAGAAACTAATTTGCTTCATATTTTAGTTGTATTCAAGATTTGAAAATGTATTTTATAGACAAGTTCTGTTTTTGAACTTTGTGGAACTATTCCAATCAACCTACCAGTTATGATGAGTATTCACATTATGAATGTATAATCCAAACATTATTTGTAAAGCTTACAGTATGTTTTTATTATATAACTTTTTTATACTGTGTCTCGTCAACTGTATGATTATTGGAGTCTGAGTTGTCAGCTTGGTCCCTTAAAGTTTCTAGTTACAGACAAAATCATACTGTGATTTTATTTTTAATATGGATATGCTATCAAACTGTGATACTTATAATTCACTGGTCCTGCATCAGGAGATGGAGTGGGGAAAACTGTATTTCTATCTGAATAATCTGTATGGTTTATACAGTTTGTGTTGTTCAGAGATGTCTAAAGTTTGATCTTTGTTTTTTTAAAGATTAAAAAAGCACTTGCCCCACTGTAAATATACAGCATGTAAAATTTATATAGACTATAAATGGCAGCAAATTAAACATTTTGTGTCATTTTTTTACTTCTGTTTTCCCCATTTGCTTCCCGCCATGTCTTCTCTGTCTTTATGTTCACTTTTCTTAAAACCCAGTAAAGCTCTGGCTACCATCTCAGCAGGTGCCTCAAACCCTGGAGATGGGCCAGGGAAAACCAGGTGCTGGTTTGCTGGAACCAACACATCTCTATTTAAAGAAGCAAGTCTTAGACAACCTTGTTTTAACAATGTATGTGATTTTTATTTAGTGAAGACAATATTCACAAGTTTTAACAGCCATACACCCTTCAGTTTTACTGTTTACTTTTGATAAATAGAATATTCATGCAAGTTACAGGATGTATATACATTGAATAACAAAACACTCCAGAAAGCAATATATGTACACTATTTACATATGAACTATAGGTAAATAGAAATGTTTTCTAAGGAAAAAATAAGATGAGAAATCACAATTTGGGGTTTCTGGTCTGTAATAGACCTAACTTTGCAGCAAAGCACATCTGTAGATAATATGCCCTTGTAAGTTTGAAAACAGGCATTGCTTTATATGAAGCATTAAATGCTGCTTCATCTATTAACAGCTCTTGCTTTGATTCCATTTGGTGCCACATTAAACTACTTGAAAGTGTTTCAGGACCCTCTAGGTAACGGTGGCTTGTGAGGGTCCAGGCTCAGTCCAAATAAGTCTCAAATGATAACTGGGCCCAGAAAGACAGCTGGAGGGGCCATGGTGCTGCCTTCTCCCGCCCAGCGCTCCTCCTCAGAACTGCCCACTGCCCTTGGTCTCTGGAGGAAACTTTGTCTTTGGCCACAGTTGGGACCGGTAACTCAGGACTGAGTGCAGGCCCTTGGGTGGGGAGGCAATGAGCATGACAGCCTCACCGCCCTGGAGTGGGAAGGTCCCACTTCCAGGCAGCCTGGTGGAGGCCAGGTACACATGATGGCAGACGCCTTAGCGTTAATACTGTCACAAGAAAACCTGGGATTAGGTGACTTCATGCAATACTTTCGATAGGGCAAGGTACTTAAGATTCTGAGCACCAGGGCCTTCTCCATGATCCTGGGTGAACAGGCATTGGGCAGAGCTGGCTCACAGGCGGCTGTGGCGATGAGCGAGTCACCAGAAGGTGACCCCATGCTCGCCTCAACACCCTAAACAGTGCCATATCCCCAGGGCCGAGCCTGGGTTAGACACTCGGGAGAGAGGAAGCAGCTTGCCCCGTATGAAATGCTGACCCAACACTGCCGAAGTCCCTGGCAGGCTGGCCCAAGGGTGGCCCGCAGCGTGGAGGCATCATGGTTGGGCCAGGTGAGGGCAGCACTCGTGCTCCGCAGGGGTGTGGGGGTGCAGGGCAAGCTGCATACACACCAGGCACGTCAGGGGCTGACTTGCCTTGCTCAAACACTAAAGTTTCAGATCTGAGGTATCAGTAAGGTAACAGCATAGAAGCTTGGCAATAAATCAAAATGTCAGTGTAATGCATGACGGGGAGTTTCAGCCTCGGACCCTCTGCACTGAGGTCAGCCACATAGAGGCAAAGGGCCCATGGCTGCACAGTCTCCGCCTCAAGGCAGCTCATGGGAAGACTTATTTCTGCTATTTAGAACAAAACAACTGCATTCAGTCAGGTTTTCATTCCTGGACAAGGGACCTAGAATACAAGGGCCTTTGTATTCCAAGGACCTGCCCAGAGGACAGCCATGTAAGGAGCTGAAGAGGGCCCAGGTTTAACAAACAAAGCTCCCCAGGAGGGGGACTGTCACACAGTCCTTGTCCAGCTCTGACAGTCTCAATGGTGGGCCATCAATCCCTCTGCTGTATGTCAACTATTCAGAGAAAACCCTAAGTGCCACACACCTTGAACTATGGCATGCTCTCACCCTCCTCAAAGGGTAGCTCAGGCCTGAGAACACAGCACTGTAAGAGGAAGACAATGGAGTATTATGTCTACCCACTCGTTAAGAAATCTGATTATGTCACTGAGATAAGCACATTGCTGAAGATTCTAAGTAGCAATGGATGTATTCCGTGGAAGCAGGTAGAACTCTGTTTGTGTGGGCCAGAAATGGTCAGAGCAATTTCTTGTGGTCCAACCTGTGGATGATCTGCCCAGGGAAAGAGGCCCATTTCCTAGGGTTCAGCAGTTATAGGACAAACAGCCCCAAACCATAACCATATCTTAATGATTGGTTTTAGAAAATATTTATAGGGCCAAAAAGTCTGAGAGGGGGTTTCAGGGTTTACACCTGGAGCCCCCAAGTGTACCGGTCCTCAAGGGCATTAGGCCTCCCCTATGGCACCCCCTGTAGCTCCCACCCAAGTGCAAGTGCCCCACAGCCCTCCCTTTGGGTGCTGCATATATATTTTTTTCGGTGCACAGTATATACTTGTGTCCAGGAGTTATATTTATAGCTGCCATTCTAAAAATACTACTGTTAGAAAGTATCTTTCATTATAATTTCAGGATATAAAAAGGCATATAAAAGTTATAATCCTATATATCTGAGAAAAATTCTCAATTTAAAAAAATGGTAGTTTTCCATTCCAATTTTGATATAAAACAGCAGCATCTAGAACGGTCAACTGTCACTGCCTGAGTGGGCAGGCGAGTGGGAGACCAGCGGATGCCCACAGGGAATCTCCCTCCACTGCTTCTGAAGGCAGGGGGCAACAGGAGGAAACACAGCTGACCATGATCCAGGCCACACAGCACAGGAGTCAGGGTGTGCAGCTGGGGCCACAGCTGGTTCTGGGGACCAGTGCCGCCTGAGGAGGTGCCTCCCCTGTGTCGTGTTGGGGTGGCCAGCGGTCACATCTGCTGCGGGGTTTGGGTCCTTAGTTTACCTGCTGGCACAGGACAGCTCTATTTCTTATTGGCAATCCTCCTTTTCCTCGTTGCCAACATGTCATAGAAAGGATCCCTACTGATGCTTGCTCTGGGGAAGAAAAGCAGCAGGTCAGGGCAAGGATAGCACTGGGCCTGCTGAGCCCACCCCTCGAACAAAACAGTGGCTTCACACCGTGGGGTCGGCTCAGCAGCACTCCCCCCAAGTTTCTGGGTCTCGGGCACATGCTGCAAGCTTCCTCCCCAGCCTCACTCACTTGATGGATTTCATCCACTCCTCCTTCTCCTCAGGGCTCGGGGCGGAGATGCGATACACCACGTGATTCCCCTCCACCACCCGGCCATCAGCCTCTGTCTTGCAGGCTTTGATGACCTGCCCTTTGTGGCTGGGATTGTAAAGCTCAAAGCAATTCTAGGCAGAGACAGGGAAGGTCAGCTCAGCACAAGTAGTCAAAAAAGGCACATTTGTGAAAGGAAGCCACTTACAGGTTTCCGTGGGTCTTCCACCTCTCTGATGCTGAGGTTTTCCAGTGGGATGATACCTCTAGGCTCCTTGTCCTACAAGGAAAAGGCACACAGTCAGTCTCAGCCGGCCACTTCCCGAGGGACCCTGCCCGCAGGCTCCCAGCCCCACTTACTGTGGTGTACTCAAAGTAGTAGAGGCAGTTGTCAGTCAGGATGAACCAGCGCCGCTTCCAGGTCTTCACACGCCCTCCTAGGAGGAGAAGGGCCCTGTGAGTCAGGCACTCAGGGCCACATGACTCCCTTCTCAAGAGAGGCCATCAGGAACCAATCTCAGGCTTATGTTTCCTTCTTTGTGAAAATGTCGGATATTCTGACCACAGTTAACAAGGTCCTGCAACAAGCTGCATGGCCAGCTGTCCAGGTGGGTAGCTGGGTGCACAGCTGGGGCCCACATGCACCCCCACCCTGACCCACACAGGTGTCCTCTCCTTGGCCACCCAGGGTCAACCTAGACAGCACCTCACTTTCATGTCTGCTTCCTAGAAAAGTTAGTCATAATGGATGGGTGTAATTTCCCCCCGTGAAATGACAACAAGATGAAGTCAGTGCCGGCTCAACTGGGTCTGTCCAGGGTTTAATCCTGTTACATCAGGGCATTATCTCATTACTGGGTACTTTGGGCAGCCCTGGGATCCATCAGAGTCAATTACCCCTTGGCCCAGGGAATTATTGGATTGAATTAATCTTTTAACAAGAGCTGAAGTGTACACACACACACACACACACACACACACACACACACACACAGCTCATCTGTGCCTATGTCCCTTTTAGTACAGAAAAGCAATCTTTCTGAATTCTGCAGAGCCAGTCAAACTGACTTCAACTACCAGCTTTTGCTAATAAGAGAAAGGAAGACATTCATGGCAAGAAATTCAAGTGCTACCTGGGGAACAAGCAAGAGGTGGCCCTCCCTGTCCCATCACCCCCCCCACCCCCACCCGGAGTATTCCCTACAACATGGAAGCAGCTGAGGAGCCGTTACAATGAGGCTGGGGAGACAGGAAGATGGAAGGAAGGCTGCGCAGGTCACAAGGAGGAACCAGTTTGGGGAGGAGGAAGCCAGACCCTGATAGATGCAGAGGCACTGGAGAGGGGGAAGGATGTCCCCAAAGCCCAGCCAGGACCCTGCACCCCAGCCTCACTCATCAGACCCTTCATCCACCCACCTTTCTGTGAAGGCTGAACGCAGCCCATGAGGTCAGTTACCACCACAGCACTAGAGAGGCAGCCCTGGCAACCAGCTGTCCCTGCACCAGTCCCTCCACGTCCCAGACAGATCTGCCTCATGCCACCAGCCCCACCTGTCAGAATGTCTGACGTCATGCTGTTCCCCAAGATTCCCAACAAGTCTCCATGGCCCCCCTCAGACCCACCCCACCTCAGTACCATCCCTTCCTCCCATGTCCCTCCTGACACTTGACCTGGATGCCTGCTCCCAAAATCCTTGCACAAAGTCCCTCACTGCTGGAATCCTTGACCTGTCTCATCCAGCCTACAGGAGCCCATTCCATACAAGGGTCTAACAGGGGGTCCGTTCCTTACAGGCAACCTGTTTTGTCCAAGTCCTCCAATGACAGAGAGAGCCATTTTGTGTGCTAAGATCACAAGAGGGCAAGGCTGGTTCTCTAGGCACTTCCCTCCCCACCTTCAAAACAGAATCAGCTGACAGTCCTTCTACCATCCCTCAAGAGTAGGCCCAGCTCAGCTGTCTTCTGAAAAGAACCTCTGATCACGCTCATCCTGCTTGAGGCTCCCAAAGGTTCCATGTGCTCACCGTGAAGGTCCTAACACCTCAGCTACTGAGAGCTCCTGCCACAGTTGCTGGTCCTCCCTGCAGCCTGAGTTGCTCTAAGCCTCCACCTTCAGCCAGAAGCAGGTCCTCAGAGCCACCCGAGGAACTACCCGGAGTTCCCTGCTCAGGGCATACTCCCCTCCAGGGTACGGTGGGCCTGTCAGGATGGTCCTGGGCCCACACCCACTGCTCCCCGCTCCAAGGCACCAAGGCTGAGGTGTGTCATCTGAGGCAGGGCCAGCAGGGCAGGGTGATGGTCTCAGAGCCACAGTGGGTTCTGCTGTGAGGAGCTGGGAGGCTCTGCTCAAAACACACCACACTTGGAAACAAGAGCCTGGCTTCTCTAAACAGGGTAAGCATCACTCTGTACATTACCATTTTCACTGCTGTCACACACATACCTTTTCCACCATGACAGCTCAGCTCTGACCACATCCAAAGTTTTTGACAGAGCTGACTCTCAAATCCAATGTCAAATTTCTCAACAGTAAGCCAGGCCTGTGCACAGTGCACCACACCTACACCCCACAACACATTCCAGCATTAAAGGTCCCTGCTCTACAATCACAAGGAAACATGCTTGAGTCTCCACCCGTCCTGCACACCTTCAGTTGGTGCCTGGGTCCTGACTGTGTCACACCCTGAGCTGGGAGGAACCGTGTTTGCCCACTCAGTTCAATGTCACACTGGGGGGCTGACTTGAGTCCACCCTCTTGGCCCTGTGAGAATTGACAACACCTCTGCATGCTCACCAAGTGACCAGGACGGAGCTCCAAACAGCTGCCTCTGATGTCTCGGGGCACCAGGAACTCTGGAGAGAGGCCACTGCCAGTTAATCCCCCCACTAGCCTGCTAGGGACCTGTGCCATGACAGTGCCAGTTCATAGGCCTTCCCTGGATAGGGAAACTACAGGGGCAAGAGACTACAGATGCCAACACCCCAGGATGGTACTTTCCCAGGCTGCACTGGACCAAATGCACAGCTCCTTCAAGTGCTCTGCATGCTCACTTTGGTGGCCTGCTTATCTGCCCAACCAGGAAACATGTCAGAAAACACAGGTTGTCTTGTGCCTTCATTTCATTCACTTATATCTCCAGGGCTGGCTATCTGAGCTGCCATGAGGGCTGGCAATGTCATGTCCCTCGAGGGGACACTCTTGGGCAGCACAGGGACTGGAAGGGAGTTGTCTGATCCGGTGAAGGCCCTCATTCCGGCCTACCACAAGGGCTGGCGTCTTTGGATGCAGCCATTCTCCTGGCCCTACTCCAGCACCACGAGCATGATGCAAGGTGAGAGGTCTGGTGTATATCTCAGGCCACTCGGGCATCCAAGTCCAAAGCTACAACCCTAGGCATTTAAGACAAGATTCAGAACTCTTCTGACCCTCAGCATAGCCAGAGAAGAGTCAAAAGCAATTCCCAAGGTCAAAGACCTCGTGGGATCGGTGGATCCACAGGGTGCACCCCCACCCCATTAGCTAAGGCAGCCCATGCCTGTAATGTCATCAAGCCACACCTGACATCTTCCCGTGATAAAAAATTGCTTCCAAAATCTCCAGAACTCTAGCCCTCAGATCCTACATGTTACACAGCAATACTCTGTTCTCAGAAGTACCTGGAAAATATAGCTGTCAGATCCCATGGGCTTTGCTGTCAAAGGAAGGCAAAATCCATCCCCCCAGAGTCAAACCCTAAAATCTCCTAAATTTGCACATAAAGTACAAAATCCATTATATCTCTTTGTCACTGGTAAGGAAGCCTTTGAGATGTCCCTAGAATCCTTCTTGTGGGAGGGGTGCAAACATGCACTGTTTGGCTAGTATGGGGCGCTGGCGACTCTGCAGGGACAGGCTGGTAGAACCCTAAACATGGGGGGCTCTAGTTTGTTCCCACAGTGTCCCCATCCACTCCTGGTCCTGGCCTCTCTTGGCCCTGTCACTGGGGTTGGGTGTCACACACACCACACCGTGTACAGCACTGATCCCCGCCAAGTCCAAAGCCAAATGAATCAAATGAATGGCAGCCACAGATCAGAGCTTCACACAGACCAATATGGGGGAGAAAAAGCGAGAGAGGAATGAGCCACCGGGGAGGGGAGGAAGCCACTGGGTACCTACCTCCTAACGCAGGACAAGCAGGGGCAGCCCGTCACAGAACAGAAAGGTGGGAGCCACAGGCAGAAGGAAAACAACAAGAAGGCACATTTAAACCACTCATCAAAAATCACAGCCACGCCAAACCAAGAGAAAGGCACACAGGTTCTTTGGAGGTAAATGCACTTGCTTCTTGTAAAGAAAACTGCCCTGGATTTAGGGGGACACTAGCTCAGCAGTTTTCTGGGGCAGGTTGTTCAGTCACTGCCGTGGACACTGAGCATGTGGCCTTGCTTCGAAAGGTCACTGTTCAGGGAAGCAGCCACTGGTGCTGAGATACGGTGCTGCTGAGAGTGGACTCTAGTCCAACGGCACTCCCTTTTTAACATTTCTGCCTTGCAGTTAGGGGCCTCCGCTACAAGGTGGTAAAGAGACCAGGGAGCTGCCAGGTGGGTGGGGGGCTGTGGACGGGGCACACACAGCAGGCTCACCCAGCTTCAGGAGCCAGCCTTCCCGGTCCGGGTTAAAGAACGTGTGTGTCAGGTCGTTCCCATCATCCTCTGGGATTTTAAATGGTTCATTCTTAATACTTTCATATAAGTTCTGTAAGGGGAAAAACAGCAGCAAATTCAGAAATTCACAGAGGAGAAGCCAGCATTCTCTTGTCTCTTTCTAGTGCAGGAGAAGTATAAAGAGCAGCAGGCCTGGTAAGCAAGAGATACTTGAGAGATGCATTTACAGTACATAAACCAGCTGGGGATGGTGGCACATGCCTGTAATCCCAGCACCTCTGGGAGGCTGAGGTAGAAGGATGGCAAGTTTGAGTCCTGCCAAGGAAACTCAGTGAGACCCTGTCTCAAGACTGAAACAACAACAAAAAATAATAACAATAACAACAACAACAGTAATAATAAAAGCTGGGTACAGAGTTCAGTGGGAGAGCGCGCCTGGGTTGATTCCCAATACTGCAAAGAAAAAAAGTAAATAAGTCATCACTGCCCATCTGCAGAGAACTTGGTGTAAGTTTTAAAATGAAAAAAGGAGGAGGAGGAAGAGGAGGAGGAGCAATGGCACCACGATGAGGCTCAGTCCGACTTACCCTCAGCAGCTCCTCAGGGAGGTCTCCCCCCTCGTTGATGCCACGGTTCATGGCGATGAACCGCTCCACAGTGGGCTTGTCACGTACGTTGTGGTTGTGCAGGCTGGTGTTGAGCATGATGATGGCAAACGACAACACATAACATGTGTCTGCAACAAGGCAGAGGACAGTGAGGAACTCAGAAGCCTAAGCTCTGCTGGGTTTGGACATGCAGGGTGGGGTCCACAGGGAAAAGCAGAGTAGAAATCTCTGCACAGTGAACCTCAGAAAAGACTGTGCTGGAACAGGGAAAGGAGGTCCCAGGAACAGGCTGGCTGTGCCACAGGCCTTTGTCCAGCAGCAGAGGCGAGGGTCAGGCCATGAGCTGGGTCACTGACCTGTAGACTGGAAGACACCTGGGTTGCACAGGCAGTAGCGTGAAGCAAAGGCCTCCATCATGCGATCTATCTTCTGAGCCTCTCCAGGCAATCTGAAGCTCCAGAGAAACTGCCTATGAAGACACAGAACCCTCACAGAGTGACCGCGCCACAGCAAGGAGGCGACCCCCTCAGCCTAGGTGCCACCCTGGTGGGAGAATGTAAGGAGACTTGGTTTCCTTCCACTCAATAATTCAAGACAGATTTACCAGCTGCTCCTCTTTCGTGTGATTACAATGAACTCTTCAGCAAGGCCAGCTGCCCCTGTCATATACTCGTCCAAGGTCTCAATACTTCTTGTCCCCACTGGCATAGTCTCCTGGACCCCACCAGGTGACTTCTAGGACCCTACGACATCCCATGGCTGCCACAGTCCTGACAGCACAAGGGCCACATGGCCCTCTTAGGACTGCATCCCGGTGGCAAGGCCAGAGTCAGCAGGATCCATCCAGGGCTCAGCCTCACCTCAGGCCACAGCCTGTGGCTGCTGCTCCCTCCCTGGGGCAGGCACACTCCTGCTTCTGGGACCAGGCCCAGGTGAGCAGATACTGCTGTCCTCAGATGGTCCGATTCCCTGCAGTCTCCTGCTGACCACCCTCCCTAAAATTGCAACCCCTGCCCCTAAACTCCCACCCTTTCTTTGCATCCACCACTGCCTGCTACCTGTCTACCTTAAAGGTCGAGGGCAGGGGCCACAGCTGTCCTGCTTCCTGCAGTCCCTGTGGCCAGCCAAACCTCACACACCAGCTTCTCAGTGATGTTCTAAACTGTAGTGGCTCCAGCACCCAGTGAGTGCTGAATGAGCACACCCAGTGACTGTCCTTAGTTTGTAAGACACTGACACTACTCTTCCTCCTTTGCAGGTTCCCAAATGTGGGTGCTCCCCACTGACCACTGCTGTCCCCTTTACCCTATGTTCTCCTGGGATTCCACCACACTTGGGCCCCTCTCCCTCCCAGCACCTGCTCCAAACCTTCACACTTGACCTACAGACCCATCCCCAGGTCTCCGGCTGGCCACCTGGTCTAGGTCAGGACACCCGATACTCTCCCCTCTGCCTCGTGTTGGCCAGCAAAACATCCTACTGTGTGCTGACCCCACCCACCATCGGTCTCCCTCAGACAGCTTCTCAGACCACAGGACCGCCAGCACTGCCCCAACCCAGGACCCTCTCTGGTGCCTTTGCACTTCCATTAGGGGACTCTGCTCAGCCCTGACCCACCAGACTTCCCTCCCAGCAGCTCGAGGACCCCTTACCATACAGCCTCACTTTTTTGTCTCCATAGCAATCAGCTCCTGACAATTCATAGAAATATCCATTATCCCTTCTCTCTCTCTGCCCAGTAAGGTCTGTGGGGCCATCCTAGGTACCAGCACTGTCACCTGAGCTTCTCCCACATGTGCCTCAGGACAGACCAAGGGCAGAGAGATGAGAGCCCCACAGGCCAAAAAGAGTCAAGGACCCACTAGAGCAAAGCCAAGGTGAGTTCTTTGTTCTTCCCTGCTGTAGGAGGGCCCTGGCAAAATTTTGACCTCTGTGGGATTTATCAGGAACCTCTGGCTCTGGGCCAGAGACCAACTGCCCACAGACAGGGAACCACAGTGGCCAAGGCCATGCCACGGACATGCTTGCCACTCACCAGGCCCGTGCCTTTCTCTGGATATAGTTTTCAAGCACTGATCTGAAAATGTAAATCAGGGCTCCAGGACTCCTACCTGTGGCTCACAAACTGTTCTGCCCCAGGCAGCGCTGCTGAGCATATCAAGAGGCTATGGCAGAGGAGGTTTGAGAACATGAACCAGACGTGACAGGGCCACAATATTCTCGGAGGCTTTTCCCTCTGATTGTCAGTGACTCAGGGTCAGAACTAGAACACATATAATGGCATGCAGCCCAGCCAGGACACCATAGAAGACAAGATGATGCCCTCCAAGAGCCCAGGACAAGGGCCTCAAGTAGGCATCTAGGAAGTGAGCACACTGTGGACACCATCTCCTGTCAATGCCACATGATGCACAGTGACACATAGCTTTCTGCAGCCAAGACTGAGGCCTCCCTTTGCTGGCAGAAGGTCTACACCCTCCCTGGCACACTTGGGAGCAGCCATGCTCAAGGACAAATCTGGTGGGAAGTGGGCCTGAGCATTGTTGAGGCCACAGTGAGCAGGGTGTGTGGCAGACATGGGAAGAAAGCACCCACCCAACCACTGGATGTCACCCAAAATGAAGGACAGCAAATAAACTATGAGCAGGATGAAGAACTGGAGATCACAATAAGGAAAACATGACATCTGTCCCTCCGTGAATGTTCCCACTGCTGTCTAGGGCTGCTGCCCGGCATGCAGCAGTCACACAGAAGAGGGAGTACAGGAACGCAGTCAGGGTCTGCAGAACCTGCAAGCTCCCCGAGTTACTTGGAGTGTTAACCACTACTATTCTACTACTGTCAAGGCCTCCAAACACTCACCTTAAGGCTTGTACGAGGTTGAGATCAGCAAACTCATGGAGTTCGACAAAAGCTTGAAGAACTTTGATATTAAATTCATCCCTTGGAAAGAGTGGAAACAAGTTTTCAAGGCTAATGAATGCAGAGTATCTCAAGCACTTTGAAAGAAAGACGTATCCTAGCCTGGCATAGTAGTGCATGCCTATAATCCCAGCACTCTGGGCCACTGAGGCAGGAGGATCACAAGTTTGAGCCCAGCCTGGGTACCTTAATGACTTAGTGAGTACCTGTCTAAAAATAAACACTTAAAGAAAAGAAAAGAAAAAAGGCTGGGGATGTAGCTCAGTGAAAAGGCCTTGGGTTCAATCCTGATTGTGGCAAAAATAAACAAAAATCACCATGTCCTATAGCACATTTTTGCAGTTTTAGTTTTGTATGACTACAAATTAAGATTTTCTTCACTTTAAGTTTGTTTTCAGGCTTAATGCAAAAGAGAATAAATAGGATATTAGGGGTATACCTCACATTAAGGTCAGGAAGGAGACCATTAAAAAACCACCACTCTGAGCACCAGAGGACCAAGCTGGGAGGCCTGCCCAATGCTCAGTCTGTGTCCTGTGGCCTTCAAAATGACCCCAAACCCATTTCAAGTGCACAAACTACAAGGTTTATGCTGGCTCAAAAAGTGTGGTAAAGAAACAATATCTTATATTAGCTTTTAAAAAATAAACATGAAAATACAGTAAAAGGTGCAAAATATATTTAAATATGACAAAAAACCAAAATGATCTAACACTGTGCTTCACTAAATTTTAACTCAAAGATGCTGTTGCAGGTCCTTGTCATGAGATGCACCGAGGAGCCCCACAGCGGAATGCTGGGGTCCACCAGCCCCACCACAGGAATTCATGCAGACCAGCACTCTCCAGCCCAACTATCTCTGCCCAAGCACAGAAGATACCTAGCCAGTCCTCCTCAGGGTTTGGATAAGTAAGGGCTGACCAGAAAACCGGTGTTCACTCCCTCGATAAGCCCCACCAGTGTGGAGCACCCCAACCAGGTAGTGAATGAAGGTCAGTCTTGCCACTCCTTCCCATGCTCTGCTCTGGGCCAGAGTCTTCAGGGCCCAGTCTTTGCCTCATCCACTTCTCTATCAACACTCACTCCCTGAGGGTTGCGACAGGTTGAGTAACCCTAATCTGAAAATCCAAGGTGCTCCAAAATCTAGAAGTTGAGTATCACATTGGTGCTCCAAACATTTCGTATTTCAAAGCATTTAGAATTTTGGATGATAAACTGGTAGACTTCTTTACATATCCTACATATGTCCTTATCAGATTTATATAAGATTTGCAAATGCTTTCTCCTGTTTAGGGGGTTGTCATTTTACTTTCTTGCTGATGTCACCAGAAGCACAAAATATTTAACATTGATGATGTCTAGTTTACTAATTTTTTGTTGTTGTGCTTTTGATATTGGATCTAAGAAACTGACATAAATCAAGATCACAAAGATTTATTCCTATGTTTTCTTCTAAGTATTTTACATTTTTACTTCTTATATTTAGGACTTCAATCCCTTTTAATTTTTGTATATGTCTGAGTACCATTTGTTGAAAAGATTATTCTTTTCTCCACTGAATGGTCATGGAACATTTGTTAAAAAATCATTAGGCATTAAATATGAGAGTTTATTTCTGGATTTTCAATTCTATTCTATGACCTTCCATATGTCTATCCTTACATCATTACCATACTGTCTTGATTAGTGGAGATGTAGTTTATTTTGTAAAGAAGTGTGAGTTCTCCAACTTTGATCCTTTTCAAGACTGTGGCTATTCTGGGTCCCTTGAAGTACCATATGAATTTTAGGATGAGCCTGAAAACTTCTGCAAAAAAGTCAGTCAGTTGGGATTTTGACAGGGAGTGAATTAAATATGTAGCTCAGGCAGGTGTAGGGATGCCTACCTGTCATCCCAGCACTCAGGAGGCTGAGGCAGGAGGACTGCTGCTAGTCTGAGACCAGCATGGGCTACACAGTGAGTTCAAGGATAGCCTGAACTCCAAAGTGAGACCATGTCTTTAAAAAAAAAAAAAAAAAAATGTACTCAATATGAAGAAGACTGTCATCTCAGCAATATTGAGTTTTCTGAGCAATGAACATGTCTATTTGTCTGGATCTTTCTATTTTTTCAACATTATAGTTGAGGGTAAAAATTATAGTTCAGGGTAAAAACTTTGCATTTCTTTTGATAAACTTATTCTTATTTTATCCTTTTTAATGCTACTGTAACAGAGCCTTTACTCTAATATCCTTTCAGTTTGTTCATCAATACTGACTAAAAATACAAATGAGTTCTGGGATCTTGCATCCTACAATCTTACTGAACTTGCTTATTCTAATACTTTTTCAGTGATTCTTCAGGATTTTCTATCTATATATTATGTCATCTGCAAAAAGATAATTTTATTTGTTCTTTTCCCTTCTAGCTGTATTTATTTTCATTTTCTTGTCCAACTTCCCCAGCTAGACGTGCCAGTGCCATTTTGAATAACAGTTGTGAGAGCAAATATTCTAGTCTTTCTCTTGATTTTAAGCGAAAAGTATTTATTCTTTCACCATTAGAAGAATGTTACTTTTTCTTAGGTGCCCTCCTTCCTGTTGAAGAAGCTATCTTCCAGTCCTAGTTTTGTTGAGTATTTGAGTGTTTTTATCAAAAGCAGTGTTGTACACATGTACATACATACTGGAGATTGAACACAGGGCTTTCACATTACACTACATCTCCAGCCCTTTGTATTTTTTGTTTTGAGACAGGGTCTCACCAAGTTGCAAAGCTGCCCAAACTGGCTAAAACTTGTGACTCTCCTGCCTCAGCCTTCCAGAGTGCTGGGCTTACAGGCACAGGTAGCAGTGCTGAATTTTGCCAATGCTCATCCTGCATTTATTGGGGTAATCATACAGTTTTTATTATTTATTCTATTGATATGTTACCTTGACTTTTATGTGTTAAACTAACCCTATAATGCTGGCATAGTTGGTACATAATCCTTTTTATATATTGCTAGATTTCATTTTCTTTTTTTTTTTTGGTACCGGGGATCAAACTCAGGTCCATGCGCTTGTGCAGCAGACGGCGAAACTACTGAGCTAAATCCCCGGCCTAAGATTTCATTTTCTAAAAATTTATTGAAAATTTTTCTTTCTATATTCCTAAGTGATACCGGTCTATAGTTTCCTTTTCTTGTGATGTCTCTGGTTCAGGAATCAGGTAGTATTCACCTCAAAGAATGAGCTGAGTCATGTTCCACTTTCAATCAAGCATGCATTGAATGACTAATGTACCTGGGATTAAAGCCAGGGCCTTAGCACTCCAACACCTTTCCTTTTGCTTCATTTTTTGAAACAGGTCTTGCTATGTAGTTCAGCTTGGCCTTGAACTCACTATGTAGCCCAGGCTGGCCTCAAACTCAGTGATCCTCCTGCCTCAGCCTACCCAGTGCTGGGATCACAGGCATGTGTCACCACACCCAGCTCCAACATTTTTCTAAAATTGTGAGACAAAAATCTCACTAAGTCGATAATTGCTCAGGCTGGCCTTAAACTTGTGATTCTTCTGCCTCAGTCTCCCAGAGTGCTGGGATTACAGGTATGTGCCACCATGCCTGACCAAGCATTTTTAATAAAAAGCTAGAAATAGTAGCCACCCTGATTGGGCTTTTATGGTAACGTTCTCTGAGGTCCTTGATAAAAGTCTATCCTGGCACACTTTACATGGGCTGCCTTAGTATTCTTGCCTAACCTCTACTAAACACAGTAAATGGATTTTATTAGAAAAGGTTAAAAAGTAAATCTGAGCAGGGTATGGTGGCACACACCTGTAATCCTAGCACTAGGACAGCGGAGGCAGGAGGATCACCACAAGTCTGAGGCCAGCCTGGGCTCATGGTGAGTTCAAGGCCAGCATGAACTACATGGTGAGACCTTGTCTAAAATAAAACAAAATACAACATAACACAGAAAGTAAACCTGACCTGCTGCTTTTTGTTCAAAATATTAATCGCTTCTTGTCTTTATTCCCACCCTAAATGACAGGGAAAGAAAACCACTGAGAAATGTGGTGTATTTCTGGGCCAGATTTTCCAAGATGAAGAGGCTCTCCAAGAACAAAAAGAGACAGTGGCACTGTTGGTTCTGTCTTGGGTTCCTACATGAATAGCACCAAAGGAGCACAGATCCCACCTGGCCCTAGATGCCTTAACATCCCTCACACCGCACAGAAGAGGAACGACCACACCAGCTCCCAAACTCCTGGAGGGCAGCATGTGTGCCCCTGTATCCCACAGCTGAGTAGCTGTGGGCACCCCTGAAGGGGAGGGTGGGTCTACTCAGGCTGCAGACTGGAGGGCGGGGGGGGGGATCCCACTGGGGCTCATCCTCCTTCAACTTACCTCTCACCCAGGTAGTCCCCAATGACAGTCTTATTCAGGCCTTCTCCTTTATAGAGGAACTGGGAAACGTCTTCTGGGGAACTCTGGAGCAGGTCATTTTCTATTAGAAACTGAATTCCCTGAAGAACAGCATAAGACAGGAAGCACCAGTTAGGAAGGCCACTCAAACTCAATTTTCAAGGACAGAAACACAGTGTGATGATCTTACTGGTTTGGACACAGCAAAAACATCAGAGAGACTCGTGGAACTGCACAATCTGATTTTCATAATACTATACTACATTTTTATCCATCAAAGAAAAGAACATACATGTCTCCCAGAAACTTAATAGGTTAAAAGACAAATGAATGGGTTACTGAACAAACTAATATAAATGGTTGTTTAAAATGGTAAGGATTCACCAGATAGTAAATAGAAAATGGTAAATTTTGCTGCCTTGAAAATTTCCAGGAGCAAGAGAGGGGTGTCTAAAGAAACCAAGGACACAAAGGACAAAGGGATCCCCATGAGCAGAGTGTGGGGCTGGTCCCTGGCCTGGTCACTGGTGATCAACTGGGCTATGACTGTGGCACTGAAGGCTGGGAAGCTGGCCTTCTTAAAGAGTTCAGCCACCCAAGGGCAGACACTGCTGTCCAGGTTTCCTTTGGAGGGGCCATGGCTTTAAGAGGTTCTTGTCTCCTTCCCACCCTGGTCTTTCCACCCCTCCTAGTTGTCCTATAATCTGTGGCCACAAGGTTGGGGGCTGGACCCTGAGAAGCCAAAACTGGCATTGTTAGCCAAATCTTCAAAAAGTGAATGGGCCTGAGGAAGAGACTGTTCTGGATACTCACGACCTTTCGTTCAAGTCAGTATACCCCCAAAACTAGGGTGAATCTTGGAGAGTGCTGTGAAACGACCTACAAGGATTTGAGAAAACCAAATGGGCTCAGAACAAGGTAATTTCTGTGCTTACAGGTAGCAAAATGGAGACAGAAGAGGTTCCTGGGAGGCAAGGCTTCCTCTGCAAGAGATGGAGGCTACAGACATGGGAAACGGGGAGCCACTGTTCAAATTCAGACAGGAGACCCTAAAATAAAATGCAGTCAAGAGCCTGAGACAAAAACGGCAGTTAAGAATGTAAAAGGACTGCATCTTGGAGGTGAAAGAGGCCAGAAAAGGAGAGGACATGGGAGCAGGCTGCTCTGAGTGTGGTGACAAGTGTCCTCAGATCAGAGCAGTCATGTTAAAACGGAGGCAAAGACTGGGGTAATGTGCCCACAAGCCGAGGAGCACCACCAAATGCCAAGACAGGCCTGGAAGGGATTCTCCCTCAGGTTAAAGGACAACACCTTGCTCTTGGATTCTGGCTTCCCAAACTGCTAGAGAATAAAATTTTGTGTTTTAAGGCACCCAGTTTATGGTTAATTTACTATGGCAGCCCTAGGACACTGACATATTAGGTAGGTAATTACTCATAAAAGAAAGCAAATGTTCTATTAGAAAATTTTAGTATTTTAAAATGTTGCTTAGAAAAATCAAACAGTGGCCACCATTCAATCCACTAAACTTAGTATCTAGAGTTCAGTATTTCTAACTTTCCTGTTATTTCCCCTAAGAGTCTCTCTCAGAAGAAGCTGGAATTTTTTTGGGGGGGGTACTGGGGATCGAACTCAGGTCCTTGCGCTTGCGCAGCAAGCGGTGAAACCACTGAGCTAAATCCCTGGCCCAAGAAGTTGGAATTTTTTCAAATCTAATGACCAAGGTTTTTTGTTTTGTTTTGAGACAGGGTCTCCTTATGTAGCTAGCCCAGGCTAACTTTGAACTCTTGGTCCTCCTGCCTCAACTTCCTAAATGCTAGTTTCTGTTTTTTTAAGAGGTTAATTTGACCTGGTCAGATTTATGATCACTGATTTGTGAGGACTTACTCCTGCCCTCTTATTTTGTGCTTTCTACTTCACATGTCCTTTCAGCCTTTTGTTAAATTGATCAAATTTTCTTTATTCAAGCTTTCCTAACAACTTATAAATTCTATTTAATTCCTATCTGTAGTGGCTCTTAAAATTTTAACATCTAAACTTACATTTACCTATCAACGTCTAGAAACAATACTTAGCAGAATTTTACTTTCTTATTTTTTTTTGGAACTGGAAATCAAACCCGGGACCTTGTGTTTTTGAGGCAGGCAACGGCACCACTGAGCTAAATCCCCAGCCCACACTTTCCCTTTTATTTTAGCCTTTTTATTTTCCTTCTCATTCTCTTATTTAGACTTAACTGTAACCACCACCACTACCACCCACACACCCCTGCCAATACTAGGGGATTAACCAGGGATGCTCTATCAACTGAGTTACATACCTTGCTCTTCTCTTTAAAAATAATAATAATAATAATAATAATAATAATAATAATAATAATAATTTTGAGATGGTATCACCAAGTTGCCCAGGCAGGACTCAGACTTTAGATCCTCCTGCTTCAGCCTTCCAGGGCTGAGATTACAGGCCTGAGCCACCACACCTGGTTTAACTACAAATATTGCATGTCTTTTTCATCCTATGGATTCGTGTTTGTTTGTAGGTGTAATCCTCCAACTTCTCAATTACTAGACTCAGGGAAAGTCTTGGTGGGTGACTGAGTCCTTGCATGTCTGAAAAGGTCTTTATTTGTCCTTCTTCTGAGTGACAGTTTGGGTAGACAAAATTCTCAGTTTTAAGTCATTTTTCATCAAACTCTGGAGCTGTTTCCCTGCTTTTGTTTCCTGATAACGAGTTCATGTCTTCTTAGGTGGCCTAGTCTTCTCTTCCTGGAAAATTTAATGATTTCCTCTTTATCCGCAAGTTTTGTGATATTTTATTCAATACATCTATATATAGATCTTTCAAAAATGTATACTGCTTAGCATTTGGTAAGGCCTGTGAATCTGATTTTATCTTAGTCTTATTCTAAAATAATCTAAGGTTTCCTTAAAATATTTCCTCTGTTCCATTTTAAATTGTCTCCTTTGAGACTTTGAGTCAATAAAATCTGGTTTGCTGGACCCATTTTCCATGTCTTGTAACTCTGTGCAAAACAGTGGAGAGAATTATTACACTCTCCTGTAGGCCTCAAATTCACGTTCAAGCAGCAGCCTCTCTGTGGCACAGACCAAAGTTCATGTGACACCCCTATTTATTTCCAGCATTCTTACAATGCCCAACTTTGGTTTAATGTATAAGTACCATCCTATCAATCTCTTTGATGATATTTACAATACATACAAATATACTACTTTTATTTAGAGTTCCCTTCCACTGTTTCTATTGGGCCTGTTTCCTACTGTTTCAGCTCTTCTGTTTGTCCAGTTTCATGTCTTAGTCAGGTGGTAGTTTCCTCAAGTGTTTGACGATACGTGGCAGAGAATTTATCTCTGTAAGTCAGTCACTGGCAACTCCTGGATGTTGTCTGCTTCTGGTTTTTACTGCAGCCACCTCCCATGACTTGTTGGAGCAGCATTTAGGTGGTGGGAGCTGTGCCCACTGTTGACCTCTGGGAGTGGATTTCTTCTTCTCTGTGCTGCTGGCCACCCAGATGCTGCCTGTCTAGATGGACTAAGTGTTTTCTCTTGCTTCCCTCACCTGGGGCCCACAACACTGCCTGGTACAGGTCAGCACTGCGTAAAGAGTCCCAGTGTCGATGTCCCAACTGCTTCCCCATTCCCTACATCTTCCTGACCTTGCTGAACCCCAGGCTGCTCCCCCTTCTCTTAGCAGCTCCCTCCTATATGTGATCTAGGTATCATTCCTTCTTCACTTGATCTCATCCTTGCAGAGAGTCCTTACTTTCTACTCCACTAAACTCCTTATTATAAATTTAAGTATTTTTTGTTTTAAAGGCATATATGGACACTGGGAATAAAAGGAAAGGGTAGTAGAGAGTTTTTAGCCTGCTTAATCTAACCAAACCTTTTTCTTCTATTTATAAACTGAAGTGCTACTTCTAGAGTCTAAGGTACCTGAAACCAAAGCTCCTTGCTTAAAATGTTATCACATCCCTGTTAGCTTGAAAGAATTTACTTTAATGATACCTTCATGTTTCACAATATTACAAGGCTTAATAAGGATATGCAATAGATTTAATTTTGAATTGTATCTGAAGCATGAGATTATTTGGTATGGCTACAGACTAAATTATTTGTGTCCCCCTCAAAATGTATATATTGAAGCCCAAAGCCACAAAGTGACAGGACATACATAGATATAGGGTTCCTGGGAGTAACTAGGCTTAGGTGAAGTCATTTGAGCAGAAATCCTAGTTTAAGATTTGTGTCATTTTAGGAAGACAGACCCTGGAGTGAAATTGCTCCCCTCCCTGGCCATGTGAGGATTTAGCAAGAAGGCGGCTATCTGTCTATGGAAAGACGGCTATCACCAGGACCTGGCTATACTAGCATCCCAGTGTTAGACATGTGGTACCCAGATCTATGAGAAAATAAATGTTTGCTGTGTAAACCCCCAATCAACCATATTTTGTCATGGTAGCCCAGCTGACTAAGACAAGTACTACAACCAAGACTATAAACCAAATAATTTTGATAATATTTCCAGCAAAAGGCCAAAGGCAGACTAAATGTACCTTCTTCCTTTATTGGGTGGCATGATTACAGATAAGCCACTGAGAAGACTATATGTCCATCAGCAGATGAGTGGATAAAGAAAATGTGATATTTACACACACTGCAGTACAACTCTGCCATAAAGAGAAACTTGAGTCATTTGTAGGAAAATGGGTGCACCCTGAGACCATAATGTTAAGTGAAATACACCAGACCAAAGATAATAGGAAGTAGCGAGATAAATCTTTCTCCAATGGGAAGGGGACCAAGAGATGGAAGAGGGAAGAAAAGGAGGACAGATGAAAAAAGAATTAGGATGTGTTATGCACATGCACCAACTCCACACAAGGAAGGTATTCATCATGTACTGCAAACAGGGACTAATACAGAACTTTAAAAATATATCTTAGGTTAAATGGGACATAAAATGAAGCCTGCTAAGACATTCAACACAGCCTGATTAAACCTCCACTTCTTTGGACATGGCAAGCAGATGCCATGGGGATGACTAGATAGTCAGGATTCAGCTTCTTATGAACCAAGCCAGCAGGAAGCCACAGTTGCAGGCCTAGGTCTTTCAGTCACGTTCCTTACTCAGGACAGTGGGTGCTCCTTAGGTGTTCTGTGCCTCATTTTGCCCAACTGTGAGACAGGAATTAGAAAAGAAGTTCCCTACCTCATAAGTTGTTGTAAGGACTAAGTATATTAATTGAAGTGCTTCCCTCCTGTGCTTCCTGACAAACAGGAAATTCTCAATGTCAGTTATTATTGTACTTTCGACCCATAGTACATATAAAGTTAGTTGACAAGCAAGAACCAACAGCTAGGACATCCTAAGCATGAAGTGAGTTCACTCACTGATGCACTGTGGTAACATCACTTTAAAAAATCAGTGTAGGGGCTGGGGATTTAGCTCAGTGGTTTCACTGCCTTGTTGAGCAAGTGCAAGGACCTGAGTTCGATCCCCGGTACCAAAAAATAAAATAAAATAGAACATAAAAATAAATAAAATAAAAAATCAGTGTTTACTGCACTGTGTGCTTCATGAGATTTGAATTTATTTATGAGCTTATTGGTGTGCTACTCAGTGCTAAAACATGAGTTCCAGTTCTAAAAACATTCAATTTTATAATACATCCTCTATTACTTCCAATGGTTATAAAATCTGCTGATAATTTAACTTAGTAAACTCAACTCCTAAAGGAGGAAAAACAAAAACCTGATACTAACCCCAAATACCAAATCATTACCAAATCCACAAATCATTTCCACTGACAACTTCATGCCATTTTGGAGCTGAATTAAGGAAGCAACAGGAAGTTTCACAGTGGGTAAAATATAAACAAACAAAATCCTACCCTACCTACAGGTTTGCTGTGTTCTAAGAAAATCCAAATCTGCAAACCACAAATGACGAATAAATGAAGAGCAGTGAGGCAGGTCTCACTATGTTACCCTAGGTCCCAAACTCCTGGGTTTCAAGCAATCCTCCTGCCTCAGCCTGCAAAATAAATGAGACTACAGGTGTACAGCATCTCACCTGGCTTGATACATATATTTTTAAATATCATTTGTAACTGCACTTACACTTATGAATGTGAGTTTACAAATCTTAGGCCTTGTGCAGTGCAATTCCTGTAATCAACAAACATTTATTGAATAAACAAATACTTTAACAATTAGTACTGAGGTTCAGTCTCAGACAAGGAAAATGTCAGAAATGAACGCCAGTCAGAAATCACTAGCAATGAATAAGCCAGCTCTGTAGTCTGAACAACTTCCCGTCCTCTTTCCTCTCCTTGACCTCAAGTTTCTGGGGGCTGACTCAGGTCTACTCTTCCCTCTCAAAACCAAAAGCTTTTACAGATTCTGCCAAATTCTTTTAGCTCAATCTCAAAATCAAGCAGGTTTTGTTTTGAAGTGCTTTCCTAGAAAATCTAACTTGAGGAAAGAACAAGAGGGTAACTGAAATCTGGAAGGATTCCTTGTTCTTTCATTCAGACCCCCTTTTAAAATAAAAGGAAGAAATATTGTCCTCTTATTTGGGCTATTTAACCCACTCACATGATGAAATCTATAGACTCTATACCCAGACTCCACTCACACCTCTGCCTCCAACTAATCACCTGAGGCCCCCCTATATTAGAGCCTAGCTCACACAGGAAGATTTAGAAGATAAACTTCAAAGATGGGGCTCCACAGCAAGGACTGAACAAGTGGTTCTAGCTGCTCCTGTGGGCCCACGTCCATATTCTGAAGCGCCCACTACAGGAAAGGCCTTTCAGGTCAGAAACCACCTCTACAAGATACTTCTGCTTCACCTCACTCATTAAGCAGCCCCTGCTTTTTTTTTAATAAAATAATGTCGACTCCATCTTTTTATGTTGTGATCACCTTTGTCCAAAGAGAGGCAGCCATTAAAATAGATCAGTTGGTTGCAGGTTAGAAAACTGGAACTATGTGCTTACCTTTTTGGGGTCCATGTTGAATTTCTTTCTTCCCATGGCTATTTGCTTGTTCCTCTGAGTAGTTTTGCTATTCATTTGAAATAATGGAAAAATCATTAGCAAGTATCCACAGAGAGCAGAGTCTCATACAGCACAGCAAGGCACAGCCCCTTAGCACATTTTTCCTCTCACAACACTCAACAAATGAAAAAGCACTGGTGCACTCAGGAACTGCCATCTTCCACAGTGAAGAGAGGAGGTGTGTGGCTGCTTTGGCTCTTTTTTCACAGGTTTCACATTGAGATACACTTCTGAAAAAGCTGACGATGAAAAACAGTGACTTTTTAAAAAAAATAAAAAGAGGATGGTACCTTGAAGGATGGTTCCTTCTTAAAACTAAAAGAGGGTGACACAGAAAGGTTATTTGTGGGTAATTAATTCTGAGTGCCTGTGCTTATTCCCAAATCTACAGTTAGAAGGGGACTTACAGAAAGTAGAGGACAGGAAGTAACCTCCAGAGAAGCAGCCTCTGCCTCCACAGAGAACAGAAAGGAGGCAGGGTCAGAAAAGAACGAACAACTCCAAAGGCCTCCACTTCCCCTGTCAGCCCTCTCACTCTGTTATGGTCACCAGTTGATAAATTCAATAGAGGATAGATATAAAGAGCATAGAATAACTAACTTAAAGGTACCGACATTAACATTTTACCTCTCCTCCACTGAAGTTAGGTTATCGATCTCTGTCATCACTTCTGCAATTTCGTATTTCAGCCTCTATCAAAAAGAAAAAATTGGGGGGTCTTAAATTTCCATTTAAACTCAGAGAAGTTTCAGCCTTTCAGGCACAAGCTTCCTTGAGGGATCATCTGATCATTCAGAAACCCAACACCTTTAAACACAGCTAGAGCCTCAAAGTCAGAGCCAGCACAGCTTAGGAGAAAACAAAACTATCTGTCCACCTCCCATCAAATACCCAAGAAGAGGGGCCCACTAAGCAGACTCTACGGTATTTATGTGTAAAATCGAGAAGGGACATAGGAGCGTATCTGAGGTATAAAAAGGTAAAACCACTTAATTGCATCCATTCCCCACTACCCAGCACAGGCCATCTGCCTTCCCCTCCAGCACTACCTGTTCTTGGGAGACCAGGGGAAGCTGAAGCTCAGATAGATAGATTTTGGTGGCACGGAGTAATCAAGTCAGCAATCTCAGGGTGATTTCTGTCACTTTATATGACAGGGGACAGGGACTGGGGGCTAAAGCCAGACTTGGATCCATAGTACTCAGAGATGACAGAAACAGTGGGGACAGGCTCACCCTTTCCCTGGCGTGTCCTCTACTGGCTGAGACCCTTGGCCGCCTCCTAGGCTCTCTGGGCCTAGTGTTCTCATTGACAAAATAATGCAGTGAGAGCTAAATTAAGATTCCATATTAATCAGCAATGTGATTACTAGTGTCCAAATAAAATATATTCTTATTGGTCAGCCAAAGAACTTATTCTGGTTTACAGAATTTTTCCAAGAATGAAGGGTAATCTTAGAATAAAAATGTTCATGAATTACCTTTCAAATACAAAGAAATTTCTATTCAGAACCCTATTTTTGTGTGCCAAGAAACTCTGACTTAAAAAGTGAGTTAGTTCCTAGAAAGGAGTTGTTGTCCGGGACAAAGTCTGGCCCTACACTAAGCGGCACATGAGGCCACATTTATTTTGGCAATGACAATGACTTAAGAAGCTTTTCAAAGAGCCTTTCCCAAGGAAGCCAAGGCTTACTGAATAGTTTTTGTAACAATCACAGACACCTCGGCTCTGAAACTGTGGCTTTATTCATTTGTGTCTCCTGTGGGACACCCCTCCAACCCTGTCCTTTGGTTAAGGTACACAAATGTGGAAATGATAATGTTTATTCATCTGTGTTTTATTCATCTTTGTCATTCTGCTCCTACCACCTACCAGGCACTTGGTACATAGCTGGAACCTAATATATGCCTTCCATTCATTCAAAGGATATCTGAGTGCCAAAAATGTAATAAGCAATGTTCTAGGTACTTGGAATATTATATACAAACAAGGTCTTATCTGGTGGTAGTGGAAATTGAATTCAGGGCATTTATACTGAACTACATCCTCAGCCCTTTATAATTTTTTAAAATTTCAGACAAGGTCTCACTAAGTCACTAAATTGCCTAGGCTGTGCTTGAACTTGAGATCCTCCTGCATTAGCCTGCCAGAGTGCTAGCATTAGACAAGTGTACCACTACACCCAGCTTAACTTACAATTTTGGAGGGCAATGTGTTGTAGACTACTGCTATTGTTTAAACCAGCCATCTGTGACTCTGGACCCACAAGTCTAGGCTCCAGGTCCACCATCTTGACTTCTATCAGAGGCTGTAGTAACTGGTGTGGGGAGTCTTTGCCTCACTAGTTTACACAACTCTTTGCTCTGTTTCTTTGTGTAGTTCTTACATACACAGACTACCCATTTTTCATATTTCCCTGAAATTATTCAATATTTCACCCAAAAGCAAAAACTAAGTGTGAGTTTTGTTTTGCTTTGTTTTTACCTCAATGTCATCAATAAGTTCCTTTTTTCTTCGACGAATGTCCAAAAGTTCTTCTCTCTCTTCTAATGAGAGGTCTTCAGGCACTGAAAGAAAAAAAAAATCAATTCGATAGCAACTGCTTTGATGAATTGAAGCATCTGGCAATATTTGACAAGGACCAGCTGGAAGGCTGTATGAAAAGCTCCTGACCCCTTCTCCTTCCCACTCCTCACCATGACCACTGGTTTACCTCTAGAGAGTAAAACAGAGGCTAGCGCACACCAAACGCAGTTGAGGGCATGGGCATCCCATCGAAATTGGTGGGTAAGATAAATACTGACACCTCCTCTGGCTTTCCCACAGGGCTCCTACACTACAGAGCAGACCACCTGCCTTCCTCCTCCCAAACTGCCCACAGAAGTTCAAAGCTCTTCTCTGCACCATCCAAACAGCTGCAGGTCCACAGATATTGACACAGGGGGGCACAATGAGCACACAAGCACACCACACCTGGCAGGGAAACAGCCAGCATATCTTTCTGCTGAACTCAGAGCTCCCAAATGCCCTTAGTCCTTCAACCTCAAACGTGAGTAAGCCTCCAACATTCGAGACAAATACTGAGACACACACTGAGACACACTGAAGCTAAGAAAGATCAGAGTGGTTACATCTCAGGGAGCAAGAAATGCTGCAGGAAGCAGGGTAGTGCTGGGCCCCCTCCAAAACCCCATCCCCATTATAACTCCTACAGAACCTGTGACACTCCAGTACATATTCAACCAATAACTATAATCTCACTTGATTGGGCCAGGAGAAAAAAAAGAAAGAAAGAAAAGAAGGAAAAAAGTCTGCTGGGAGTAGAACTTGGCATGGCCACTTTAGAAAATAATTAGGTACTCTCTATTAATATCAAAGAGTACACATGCAATTTTACTCATATATATGTGTGTGTGTGAAAAATTCTCCAGCTTCTCCAGCAACATAACAGATATGCCAAAAAGCACAGTATATAGATTTTTTTTTAAAAAAACCTAAATGCCCATCCAGAGTAGAATGGATAAAAGTGTGTTGATGTATATGCATGCAATGGAATCCCAAAAGCAGTGAAAATGCATAAAACAAGCAACAAATGGGTATCTCAAGAAAATAACATGGAAATGAATACTTTCTATAAAAATCTCAAAAACAAAAATTAAATAATATGTTTGTTATGATATCTATATAGATATCTATATACAGAGAGAGATATATATCTAGATCTCCCCCCAAGAGCTTTGTTCACCAATAAGGTGGAGCTTTGGGAAGGTGACTAGATTATGGGAGCTTATGGCTGACTTGCTTTTAAGCAGGTAGCATCTTGTCGGAAGAAGAGGGTCAGTGGGGGCGTGGCCTGGAAGAGTTTATCTCCCTCTCTAGCTCCACCTTTCACTCTCTCTGCTTCCTGTCTGCCATGCCACGAACAGCTCTCCTGCACCATGCCTCTCTATCATGCCATCTGGCCTTCAAGGTACCCAACCATGCAAGGACTGAAATTTCTAAACCATGAGCCAAAATAAACCTCTTCTCCTTTAAGTTGTGGGTGTCAGGTATTGTGTATCAGTAGTGAGAAAAATAAATAAGACAATACTGTTTAGGTATAAGTATATATGTCCTATAAATACAAATGGGGGAATAATGCCTCCTAGGTGGGAATGAAGAGCATGAGATCAGGAAGGGAAATAAATTTCTAATTTCCTCCTTCCTGTACCAGATCTAAGCTTCGTTAAACTCCACATTAACAATTTTCTTAAGCAATCCATTTGTAATTCCAGCACTCATGAGGCTGAGGCAAGAGGAACGCAGGTTTGAGGTCAGCTTGGAATGCATAGAAAGTTCAAGGCAGGCCTGCAATACATAATAAGACTCTGTTGAAAGAAAGAGAGACAAGGAAAGGAAGAGAAAAGAAAGAGGAGGTGGGAGGAGAGGAAAATAATATGTAAGGAGCAGTATTCCATCCTGAGTAATTACTGAGGAAGGACTATCATTTACTGAACTAGACTGGGCCACATGCTTTAATAGGCTATCACAATTAAACCCCCCAAAATAACTTAGAAAGCAGCCATTATTTTTAATTGAAGAAACAGGTCAAGAGAGATCTAATGATTTTCCCTAGAGGGAAATTATTTGAAGAAATAACTACTGAAATGTCCCAAATTTGACAAAAGACTTGAAAACACATATCCAAAATGCTCAAGAAAATCCAAGTAGGATAAACTCCAAGATCCACAAAGCCATGCTGCATGCTTTGGGGAGGTCTAGCTGATCAACAATGTCATCAGGGACCCAGTGTTTGTCCGCCTTCCAAAGTACTAGCTTCATCCTAAAGCTGATATCCTTCCTGCTATAGGCTTCTGGAGTAGCTGAGGCTGCTACTTCTGTATTCCGGGGCTCCTTCCAACTTCTTTCCCAAAAGGCCCCATAAAGTCTCTCCCTCAATTCTCCAAGGCCCAACCTGAGTTAGGCCTTGGCTTATACTAATCAGAAGGGGTAGAAAAAATGTCTAGACACACAGACATCTAGGTCAAGAGATGAGGTAAGAACTAGGAGAAAATGAAGACTCCAAAACCAAGGGAGAGAAAAATTTTAAGACAGATAAAACCAATGTTAAAGGCCCAAAGAGATCCAGTACCAAAGTAAACATACAGTTCTTGAAACTTCAAGGCTATTCCTCTTACCACAACTAGAGCATGTATTTTATTATTATTTTTATTTTTTGGTACCGGAGATCGAACTCAGGTCCTTGCGCTTGCGCAGCAGGAGGCGAAACCAGAGCTAAATCCCCGGCCCAAGAGCATGTATTCTAACAAAGACAAGAGCATTTCTAAAAGTAGTCAGCTGACTAACACTATCCTAGGAAATAAATGCACCTGAAAATTCAAGTTAAGTATGTCAACAGCATTGCCTGGGCTCCCAAAAGTAGCCTTAAAAAAAATCTTTCTTCTGCTGAGTTCGCCAATGCAAATATATCAAAACAAGAGTCTGAAAGGGCAAAGCTTTACTTAAGTCATCTACAGACACCTGTGTTTCTTTAAGGACAGTCTACCTACAGTCTCTCTCCTACCTGAGAATATGAAGGATTGGCTGCCAACATAGAATGAAGGCTTAGAAGACAAATCTAAACATCACAATGATTTAACTCTAAAGCCCCTTCCATCAGAAGTTTTCATGGAATCTCTTAATTTTTCTCTTTCAGTAATGCCTATCTTTTCCTACTCCTTTAAAGCACTAGCAAGTGGGCTGGAGATTTAGCTCAGTGGTTCCAGCACCTGCCACGCAAGTGCAAGGTCCCGAGTTCAATACCCGGTACCAAAAAAAAAAAGATTGGGCTGGGGATTTAGCTCAGTGGTTCTGGTGCCTGCTTCACAAGCGCAAGGACCCAAGTTCGATCCCTGGTACCAAAAAAAAAAAACAGATAAAGCACTAGCAAGTAAAACAGTGCTGACTATTTATAATACCATTTATACTGGACCAGAATCTGCATGTCTAAAAGAAAGAAATTTTATAGTGTTGTGGTTATTTAGGAAAATGTCTTTTCTAGAGATTCACACTGTAATATTTAGGGATATGATACTATTATATCTGTATTTTGAAATACTTGAACAAAAAAAATTGAGCAAGATAAAAATTGTTAAATCTATGATGGATATATATTCACTGTCCATTGTATATTCTAAGAGTTTAATTTTTCATGATAAAAAGTAACAAAAAAAGTTCAGTGTTAAATGGCCAGTAGCCATCATAGTAATATTATCTTTTAGGGTATTTTGGTAAAAACATTAAACTGGAATAATGGAATACTACTCCCTAGCACATTAAAAAGACTAAATCAAGGCTGAGGATGTAGCTTTGTGGTAGTGTGTGTGGCTTAGCATTTTTGAGGTCCTGGGTTCAATCACCAACAGCCAAAAAGAGAAAAGAAAAAAAAAAAAAAGATCCAGAAAGGAAGAAGATGGCAAAAACCAAATCAATAAAACAAACAGAAGTATGTGATAAAAGTATTTCTGGACCAATCTCTCCACAGTTTCTGTTATTTAAATATCTTTCTGTCCTATTATTTCTCTGGACACCCAGAATGCAGAGAGAATATCAACACTGCTGTTACACCAGCTGTTTAGTGAAGTTCTATCTGCATCTCTCTGCATCCAAACTAATTCAATAGTCACAAATCTACTGACACAAAGGCAATTTCACACATGCAAGTGTCACACTAAAATCAGGATAGGCAATGTTCAGAGGAGGTATCCTTAACTGTCCAGACCTTTGCCAGCAACACAGCAATCTGTACCCCAAAAAGAGCAATATAAGGCTTGGATTCACTTATTGATATTGCCTACATATTGTCACTTGGACTCTGTTGGGTGAGAAGAAACAAAGGTTTCATGATGGAATTTCTTCCAAAACATCTAGCAGTTTATTTTTTAATCGAAAACATTAATATATGGATATATGGTCACACACATACACATGCATATATGATGAAAATCTTCCTTGCATCCTCAATAAGGAATATTTGTTGTTCTGTTGGCAGCAATGGAGACTAAACCAAGGGCCTTTTTACTGAGTTACATTCCTGCCCCTTAAAAAAAAATTTTTTTTTTAATGTTGAGACAGGATCTCACTAACTTGCTCAGGCTGAGCTGGAACTTTTGATCCTCCTGCCTGAGCCTCCCACAGTGTTGGAATTATAGGTGTGCACCACTGTGCCTGCCTTTTATTGGAAGGGGTGAGATGGGGTCTCACTATGTTCCCCAGGCTGGTATTGTACTCCTAGGCTCAAGTAATCCTCCTTCCTGAGCCTCCCAAGTACTGTATCTAGGACTATAGGGATGAGCCACCATGTCCACATGTCCAACTACCCAACTAAAGCTGTTCTTAAAAAAAAAAAAAGGCAAATTAACTAGCAATTATTTGTCTGGCAGCAAAATCTCTGAAGTATGTTGAATATGCCTATCATCAGCTTCCAGAAAGAATCTGGGCACTCCAGAGACAGCCTTAAGAAATGGTCCTTGAATCCGGGCATGGTGCTGTACACCTGCAATCCCAGCACTCAGGAGGCTGAGGCAGGAGGACTGCCGTGAGTTCCAGTCCAGCCTGAGCTCCACAGTGAGTTCCATAGTGAGTTCAAGGCCAGCTTGAAATACATAGAGAGACCCTGTCTGAAAAAGAAAAGAAAAGGAAAGAAAAGGTCCTTGAGGCTCAACACTTCATTGAAAAATCATAGGGGAGGCTGGATGGATACACTACATTATTTCTAATAATGCAACAAGCCCTAAAAAGAATGAATATATGTTAATCACAAAACACCAGATACTGTAACAACATTTTTGCCCTGATTCTGGATAGTAAATGTATTCACAAAGAAAAAAATGCAAGAAATCCTCTATTTTAGTAAAATGGTGCTACCAGTACAGTTCCAGAGTAAGATTCGGGACAAATTTATAAGTTAGTCCAAGTTCTTGTCTTTCTCAAGCACCACCTTTCAAAAATGAAGGTCTGCAAAATCAGAAGCTCAGGGCTGGTGAAGTCTACAATTTAAAGTGTACACACTGGGTAGTCAACTTGCAACTAAGATGGAGTAAATTCGATTGAATTTATTGTTTTCCCTTAAATAATAAAAAAAATGGGCAAAATTCCATACCCTGCAAAATATCTTTCAAAACTAAAGGTGAAACACAAGCATTTCAGACATTTGCTTTGAAATAATTCATCATCAGTAGATCTACTCTATAAGAAAATTAAGGTCCTTATGGCAAGCCCAGGGAAGGCATCAGATGAAAATCTACCTACACAAAAGAATGAAAAGTACTGTCAATGCTACCTATGTGAGTAAAGATTCTCCCCTCATGTTATAAATCTCTTTAAAAGATTTACTATTATTACTGAAAACAAAAACAACAAAAATCATACTGGGGTTATAAATATTTACAAGTAAAAAAACACAAGGCTGGGAAGGAGAAATGAAAGCACACTATTTTAAAACCCTTATCCTGGGACCAGGGATTTAGCTCAGCAGCACTGCGCCTGCCTTGGAAGCACAAGGTCCTGAGTTCAATCTCCAGTACCAAAGAAACAAACAAAAAACCTTTATCTTGTGTGTGAAGTGGTATATCATTTGATGGCAGATTGTGATAAATTTCTAAATGTATATTACAAACTTTAAGCAACTGCTAACAAAGTATGGAATGATAGTAACACTGCATCAAGAAATTCAGAATCATTTTATTTAGCATATTTAATAAAATCTAAGAGTCCATCTATTGTAAGATGTATCCTTAATTTCAGAGGTGTTAAAATAGTAGAAAAACTTGCATGCCAGAATCATGAAAAACGGGATTACTTCTACATATATTGTACAGAAAATATACTGGCCAATTAAAAAATCTAATTATCTAACAGATTCCAATCTACCAAAAAGTTGCAATTTTCTGGTTTATTGCTATAAATATCTAATGACACCCTAATAAATTCTACACACACACACACACACACACACACACACACACACACTGATCTTCCATAAAGTTAATTTACAACTCTAAAACAACCTACAGTTCTACAACTTCTCACAGGAAAAGATAAAATTACAAGGTATAAATTGTAGTGAAGCTCCTTCACTATATTTTAGTGGCTATGAGTCAAGTGGAATAATTTAACAAATTACCCATGAACAAAAATTTGACAATTTAACTTACAACTGCATATTTTGGGCTACTTATTCCTTACTTAAATTGATGTTTCCTACCCTTAAGTTTACCTTCATTACAAGTGTTCAATACTAATTAATCAACACTAATGTTTTTGTAATTTTTAGTTTTGGCCAGTTCAGAGACAATTCTACCAGACAATTCTACCAGACTAAGAACAACGACAAGGCATGGGCCTGGGCATTAGTCCCTATTAATCCACTAAAATGAGAACTCTGCACAGAGAAATAACACCTTTCTTGTGACACTCCAAAAACTGGGAATTTAAACTCTTAATGAGCATGAGTTCCAAGGGACTGCTAGGGTAATATGATGATACACAGAACAAAAAGGCAGGCTGTGAGCCACCAGATCCTGTGCTTCTGGCTCTCATCACCACTCAATGCTACTTGATCTTGGGCAGTTGATAAAGCCAAGTTCCAACATTCATATCCAAGTGGGTAACTGGGCCAGTCACTTGCTAGCGACAACATGAAGGCCAGATCAATGGAGCACTACAGCTAGTCAGGGCAACTATCTGAACAGCAGGGACAGGCAGGATCAAAGCACTTCCATGCTAAGAAAGGGTGAGAAGTTCTGAGGGTGGAAAGGTCCTGCCTTGGGACCTCCTCTCTTGTCATTTCCCCTCAATCTCAACTTTCTGGTCTCTACCATTCCTTGACAGCCATTCTTGTCCTGCCTTCTGTGGACTAGGTAAAATAATAATGTATTTAAACAAGAATTGAAGAATTTGCCACAGTGGACCTTCATTAATGGAAATCATGAAGGAATGACCATCAAGAGAAAAGAGTCAAGAGGTACAAGACACAAGAGGCAACAATGAACAAAGATTTCCATAAGCAAATCTAAAAAAGAACTGACTTTGTGTCATAAATAAAATTATGTAATGTGTCATAAATAAAAAATAGAACTAAAGTAACTGACCACAACAGGATATAAATGGGAAAGGAAATAATTGCTTTAAAGTTCATAAGAGTTCTAAGGAGGAGGGTATAAATGATTAATTTTAGACTTGGCAAGTTAAGAATGCATACTAAAATTTCTAGGCTAAGCAAGAAAGGAATGTAGCTCAAAAATACAGAAATTGGGAGGGGAAATAAAAACTAGAATGAGAAAAAACTAGTCAGTTCTAAAAAGATGACTGAGCTGGGGATATAGGTTAATGGTAGAGTGCTTGCCTACCATGCATGAGGCCCTGAGTTCAATCTCCAAAACCTCAATAAACACTAAAATAAGATGGAAAAAGAAACAAAAAAAAATTAGAAATAAAAATGCAATATATCCAAATGAGGGGGAAAAATCTAAACATACTGATTTTTACCATAATAGAAAAATAAGTCCATGATATTTTATAGTTCATCAAATCAAGAAAGAGAGAGTTTACTTCCCACAACTGACTTTGGACTGGTTTAGCGACTTCCTTTAACCAAAAGAAGATAGCAGATGTGACTATGTACAGGGTTCAAACCATGAAGTCTTACACTTTGACTACCTTGGAACCTTGAGAACACTAGGGTCTGAAGAAGCCCTGAGAATAAAATTTATCATGGAAAGGAACTACGTGGAAAGTCACAGACTGTTGCAGCCACTCCAGGTAAGGCCCAAGATATGTGAGGAATATCATCTGGGATGAGCGCAGCCCCAACCTACCTGCCAGCTAAATGCAGTGACACAAGTGAACCCAGACAAGAGCAAGGCATAGACTGCTAGCCAACTTACAGACTTTGAGACAACATGCCCTTGTTGTTTTACATCAATTATTTTGGAGTAGTCTATTACACATTAATAAATAAGTGATACATTTACACTAAAATGGAAAAAAGGACCAGTTTAAAATCCTGAACTTTAAAAAGGAACAAAAAATTCAACTAAATGCTCTTTACACGAAGCATATTTAAAATAATATATATCAATTGAAAGTAAAAGTATACAAAGTGATATACCATAAAAATCTTTCCCATAGGAGAGCTGATGTTGAATGCTGTATTAACACAGGAAAAACTGACTTTAAAGAAAGAAAAACAGATGAAATAGTCATTAATGATATATTGTTCAATTAATCACAAAGTTAACAAGTCTGAATTTATATGTACAGTCTAATAAACATAATATACCTCAATTATAAGATGCATATTTTTCTACATTTTAACGTCTCTGAAATCAACTCTGACATATACATATGTTACTGCCTATGTATCTGTAAGCCTGATATTGCTAGGGGCATAACTGTACAACTGCTACCTCTTGATGTTTGAATCAAAAACTAAATTGGAGGGCCAGGGATTTAGCTCAGTGGTGCTGACGCCTGCCCTGCAAGCACAAGGAAGGTCCTGAGTTCAATCCCAGGTACCAGCCCCCCACCAAAAAAAAACACCTACATTGGAGAACAATCTAGAAAAAGAATACAGGGCTGAGGATGTAGCTCAGTGGTGCTACGCCTGCCTCACAAGTGCAAAGTCCTGAGTTTGATCCCCGATAATGGGAAAAAAACAACAAAGAATACAAGTCATAGCTGGAAATCTTTCACTGATATTTTCTGATAAGATCAAGAAAGTAGCATCATTAAAAATCTGCATAATCACACAATGCCTGTGACACAAGCAAGCAGGCCACTGCCCATGTGGCACAATTATTGGCCAACTCCAAGCCAGCTCTACATTTTGCTTGCCCTTGGCATGGGGCAGCAGAGGTACAGATTAATAACCAACTTGATCCTAGGTGAGGATAACACCCAGGGAGAAGGTAGGCCTGGAGAGCCAGCAGACTTGGGGAGAAGTACAGACCTGGCCAGCATCTTCAGAGACTCTAAGATTACCCTCCAAGGTGACTGGGTGAGAGATAGCTACCAGGGGCCACCACAGAGAGTGTGAGAGCCAGACATATAGACTCCTGAGAAGTATAACCTCAGGTTGGTAAGGACACAGATTCTGACCTTTGTAGAGATCAACCATACCTCACAAGTGGCAACATTAACTCCAACAATTTACTTGAACCCCAGCCCCACAGCCTACATCCAGCAGAGATCAGAGAGTTGATCATTTGTCCCACCCGACAACAATAACAAGGAAACACCTCAGTTTGGACAGCTACCACAGTCAAGGGTGAACAGACAGAGGGGCCTCTGGTGCAAGGAGGGCACCCCAAAACCCATAGGCCATAAAGCTATGCAGAGAAAATCATGACTGGCTGTATTCTAAACTGCAGATCTTGGAGGAAAAAATACTCAAAAACAGAAGGATTTTTTTATTTGCCTCAATCTTTTAAATTTTTTTCTATTGTTATTATGTTTCTCTTCCCGTTATGGGGGGGGGAGTGGTTCTTTCTTGTCTTTTTTTCTCTTTAGTTTTTTTTTCTTTTACTCTCTCGTCTTCTTTCAACATTTCTTCCCTACCTTCTTATCTTTTATTTCCTGCATTTTATCTGATGATTTTCTCTTTTTCTCATTCCTTCTTTCCTGCAACTGTTTTCTAATGTTATTAATTTCCTCTTACTCCTCAAATAGAACCCCCTATTTCACTTTTTTCTCTTTATCAGATCCTATTAATGTTCTGAATTTTACTTTTTTTCATTCTCTGGTTCCCCATGCCCTCCATCTTTACAAATATAGGTATTAAGCTTTATGAATCTCTAGATAGCTAGTAAACTTTACACAATTACTGTTGAATACTGTTCTCCACTGAATGGAGGTAAAGTTGTTTCATTTAGTAGATATTTACTATAGGTCAGTATTTGGTTTGTCTTAGTGTTTATGCTATAATTATAGATCTCTTTCCTATGATTAAGGGTGGTACATTGTTGGTCCTTAGGGTTTGTCTACGTCCAGTTTGTCTTTGATGCTATTATTGTTGCTGATTTTATTACTATAGCCAAGGTGACATTAATTAGTTTCCTCAGGTTGCCAATATCTGGATTGCATTGGTGTCATTAACAATACAGCAGTCCATACCTGCTGAATTAGGTACTAGGCCAAACACAGTGCAGCCTTCCTTCCCAAATAAACAGAGGTGGTTGGATCTTGGGACAGAAACAAAGGCCAATAGCCACACCCAAAGGGCACAGCTGAAAAGTAGGCATTAACTAAGAGGTGTCCATACCAGCAAAAAAGCTGGCCATTGCCAGGGATTTAGCTCAGTGGATCTGGCGCCTGCCTTGGAAGCGCAAGGTCCTGAGTTTGATCCCTGGTACCAAAAAAAAAGCTGGCCATAATAATAAACCTGCAAGCTTCAACACAAAAAAATAAAAACATGAGAAGACAAGGTAACAAAATGCCTCCAAAAACTCCCAAATGCCACAAAGCTAATCTATGGGGCATTGTAGGAGAGGAAACCAAAAGCTACACAGCAAAATTATTGGAAAGGAAGTAACAAAACAGATCAATACGGTGTTTGGCAAGCTCACAGAAGATATAAGTAAACAGATAACGGGCCAAAAAACAAATCAATCAGCCAGTCTATAGAAGTCACTGTAAAAAGCTAGCAGAGCTGAACAAAATGATCCAAAACATAAACGATCAGCATAGAAAAGAACAAGAGTCCATAGAAAGGTTCTAAATAAAAATTCAAGAGATTAAAAACTCAAGCAAAAGTATGGCCAGCAAAAGTGACCAATGTCAGAACTAGAAGACAGGGCTACTGTCAGTGATCAATTAATAACAACAACAAGAGAATTAAAAACAAGAGAACATGGCCCGGGGATTTAGCTCAGTGGTTTTGCAAAAAAAACAAAAAACAAAAAGAGGACATGAAAAATGAATCCAACAGCTTCTACATGATGCAAAGACTAATCTAAGATTAACTGGAATCAGTTAAAAATCAAAAGACAGCACAATGGCATTAAAAAAAAAACTGTTTACTGAAATAATGGCAGAAAACTTCCCAAATAAGAATAAAGAATTTAACATACAGATTAAGCGAGACATAGAACCTCAAATAGCCACGATCAGAAAAGAACACTTCATAGTCAAAATCCCAGAAGTTCAATACAAGAGCAGAATCTTAAAAGTGATTAGAGAAAAGCAACAAATCACTTATAAACCCAAACCCACGAGAATTACAGCAGACTTCTCAACACAAACCTTAAAGTCCAGGAGAGCTTGGAGTGAAGTGTTTTAAGACCCTCCCAAAAAAAATTCCAACCAGATTGATATATCCTCCAAAACTATCTTTTAAAATTGATAGAGAAATAAGACATTTTCATGATAAAGAGCACCTAAAGAAATTCATGACCTCCAAACCAGCACTGCAAAAAAATTCTCAGGGATATTTTAAGAGACAGTGAAGCCAACAATAACAAAAGATCTAATAGAATGAATACACCAGGTAGGGTAAGCAGTTAAGCAGAAGGGAGAAACAGAATTAGCAATAGGAAAGTAGGGCAATGACAGAAATAAGTCAATTCCTATCAGTAACAACTCTCACAGTGAATGGTCTCAATTCCCCAAATCAAAAGATACAGAATGGCAAAATGGCTCAAAAAAGAAATCCAAAGGTATGCTGTATACAGGAAACACATTTAATCCCAAAAGAAACTCACAAACTAAGAATCAAAAGATGGAAAACAACATTCCATGCATATGGGAACCCAAAAATAAGCAGGTATAGCTAGCTAGTTTTGTATTTAGACAAAGTGAACTTGAAGCCAAAATTGAACAAAAGAGACAAAGAACGTCACGACATATCGGTTATGAGAATAATCCAACAGGAAGAGATAACAATTATTAACATATATACACTGAAAAAGAGTGCTTCCAACTTCACAAAACAAGTATTATTGGACATAAACACAATTATAATGGATGATCTCAATACCCCACTATGAGAAATAAGGCAGATCATCTAGAGAAAAAAAAAATCAAAGAAATATCAGAGTTGAGCAAACCTTCAAATAAATGGACTTAATGGTTATCTATAGAGTGGTCCACCCAACAACACAATACACCTTCTCAGAAGTACATGGAACTTTCTCCAGAATAGACCACATACTAGCCAAAAAAGCAAGCTTAAGTAAATATGAAAGAACTAAAATTATATCATGCATATTATCAGATCATAACACAATGAAACTAAAAATCAATGGTTAAAGAAAACAAATGATGCAAATGCATGGAAAATAAGCAATACACTCTATAATAAACAATGAGTTACAGGAAAAAAATCAAGGAAGAAATTAGTTTCTAGAACTAAATGATAATGCCAATACAACATACCAGAACTTATGGGACACAATAAAAGCAGTTTTAAGAGGAAGTTTATAGCTGTGAATGCTCAAATCAAAAAACAGTGAGCCCAAATAAATAACCTACTGATGCACCTCAAGATCCTGAAAAACAAGAATACAAATCAAAGCTTGTATAATGAAGGAAATTACAAAAATCAGAGCAGACATCAATGAAATTGAAACAAAAAAATAGTAAAAATACAAAGTATCAACGAATCAAGAAGTTTGTTCTTCAAAAGAATAAACAAGGGCCAGGGATTTAGCTCAGTGGTTCCACCGCCTGCCTCACAAGTGCAAGGACCCGAGTTCGACCCCCAGTACCAAAAAAATAAAAAATAAACAAAATAAACAAAATAGACAAGCCCTTAGCCAATCTAACAAAAAAGAAAAGACC
>NW_004624740.1:31128089-31147457 GCF_000247695.1 Heterocephalus glaber | reverse complement strand
GGGAAAAAAATAAGAACCAAGATGCATTATATAAAGGTACAATTCCCAATGAGAAATGTAATTGTGTTGTATACCTACAATGTACCAATAAAATAATTTAATACAAAAAAAAATGTTTCAGCAGAGTGAGACTCTGAGAGGAAGTTTTATAAATAACTTGACTTGCTTATATTGTTAATAGTATTGCATGAGGGGTGTTGGGGGGTGCTGGTGATCAAACTTAGGGCCTGATACATACTAGATAAAACACCATCACTAACCTGTAAAAGCCCCAATATGTTACTTTTATATGTATGCACAATATTAAATGTTATTTTTTAAATAAATAGTTAAATGTTTAAATGTTTTGTTTTTGTGGTACTAGGGACTGAACCCAAGGCCTTTGCACTGAGCTAGATCTCAGGCCTTTTTTATTTTGAGACAGTTTTGCTAAGTCACTAAATTGTCAAACTTGTGATCCACTTCCCTTAGCCTCCCAGAATGCTGGAATTGAGTGCACCGCTCACACCCAGTTAAAATACTCTTTAATAGTATAAATAAAATATGAGGGGAAAAAATCACTAACAGGTATTTAACTGCCAAGGTTTTTATTCTTAATGGAACCTAAAATAATGATACATCTTACAAGTGATAGAGACACACCCAACAGGATCACTGCACCTAATGGCTGTGAAATACACACTCTTTTCAAGTACACATGGAACATTTATACAAACGAACTGCTTACTGCTCCATTAACATGTTGTCATCAACTTGAACCACCAGTGGTACATGGATAACTGTTCCACCAGGCAGGTTGAACCAAGGTATACATGATTGGTCCATTGAGCAGACTGTCCCAACAGTGGTACAAATGGATCTAATCACTTTTATCAGTCTTTTTACTAATAAAATCGAATCAGAGCTGCCTGGCAGTGAGACAAATTATGGCCCCCCTGTGGATGTGTTGAAAAAAAATGAGCTAGAGATGCAGCTCAATAACAGAGCTCTTGCCTAACATTTGTGAGCTCCTGGGTTTGATCCCTAGCACCACCACCACCACAGCAAAAAATCTTGATAAATTTCAAAGGATTAGTGTGGGAGATAAACTGAAGTGACTGCTCACCTTACTATAATGGAATGGGGAGATGTAGTCAAAGGGTACAAAGTTTCATTTAGGAGCCAGGCATGGTGGCACAAACCTGTAATCCTAGCACTCAGGAGGCTGAGCCAGGAGGATCACCGCAAATTCAAGGCCAGCTTGGGCTACATAGTAAATTCAAGGTCAGCCTGAACTACAAAGTGAGACCCTGTCTAAAAAAAAAACATAAAAAAGTTTCATTTAGACAAAGAGAATAGGTTCAAGAGATCTATATATAGCATGATGACTAGTTATTAATAATATGCTACATACTTGAACATGTTATCACAAATAAATGGTGTGAGAAGTGATGGATATGGTTAATGGCTTGATGAAATCATTTCACAATGCATACATGTATCGCATCACATTGTACAATATAAACATAAACATTTTTTACTTGTCAACTAAATCTTTTTTTTTTTTTTTTTGAGACAGGGTCTCCCTATTTGATTCAGGCTAGCCTTGAACTCACTATGTATCCAGGCTGGCCTCAAACTCATGGCAATCCTCCTGCCTCAGTCTCCTGAGTGCTAGGATTACAGGCGTGCGCCACTACACCCAGCTTTGTCAACTACATCTTAAGAAACCTAGAAGAAAAAGAAAAAAAAGCTTTAAAATTACATTCCCAGATCTTCTCACATTAGGCTTCTAAGGATGAATGAGACCGTACCAACTGGATGTGGCACACAGAATAGAAAGAGAAGTGAAGCAGAGAGGCCCTTTCCCTTTATACAGGCTGCTTCTCAGCTGGCCAGCGAGACTGTGAACTGTTAATCTTCCAATAAAGTGATTTTAGAAAGCTTTAAAAAAAAAAAAAAAAAAAGGCTGTGAACTGTGGGGATTTTACAGAACAATATTCTATCCAGTGTTCATTCTCCAAATTCCTAGGAATTGGGAGTCCACTGCAGTAGGAGCGGCTTCCTAACTTATACAGTGGACCCTCAAGTTACCACTGGCCTGACATACGAACAACTTGGGTTAATTAGGTTAATGGAAGATTCATCTGCCTCTTGTTATCTATAGCACGTACCCAGGTAAATACCCAGATCTCAGCTGTACTGACCTACACAAACTTGAGTTACAACCAGCCCTCAGGAACTCATCGAGTTCGTAAGTTAAGGATCCACTGTATTCTGCAGTTCCCTAACCATCATTGCTGAGGATAGGTACGAAATTTAACAGTCGCAGGAGTCACTGAGAGGTAGAAATTCCTATAGTGACTCAATTCTGGAGATGCAGGCTGGAGCTCCCTCTTCTATCCACTCCAGGATTTCAGCAAACACCCCTGCCCTGTTCTCTGCATCACAACACCCATCCCTGCTCAAAATAGTTAAATTTTTACATTTGTGGAACTCACTGAAAGAACTGGTATCAAAGACCACATTTGCTGACCACAAAACAATTAAGTTATAAATCAGTAACAAAACAGTGACTAGAAAACCCATCTGTCTGGAAATTAAGAGACACAATCCTAAGAGGACATTACGTTAAGTGAAATAAGGCAAACACAGAAAGACAAATACCACATGTTCTCTCTCATATGTGGAAGCTACAAATATTGATCCCAAAGTAGAAAAGAGCAGAATAGTAACTACCAGAAGCCAGGAAAAGGCCTCTAGAGAGGAGCTAGATAATGCATACCAAAACAGATATGAAGGATGAGTCCTAGTCCTCTCCAGCACAGTGGGTGACCACAGTCACCGCCAGAGAAAGGGCACAGCAGAGCTGCTGTGGTTGCTGCAAATGGTCTATTCTGATATGGCTGTGTACAGATGTAAAACACCTTGAGCTCTAGGGACCCTTAACACTGGGCACTGTGTCAGCTTTCCATCACTGCAACAAATACCTGAGGTACTCAACTTATAAAAGAGAAAAACGTTATTTTTGCTGACAGTTTTGGAGGTTTCATTTCACAGCTGATTGGCCCAACTGGTTCTGGGCCAGTAGAAAGGCATCTGAGCAAAATCCTCACCTCTTGGCCTTGATTCAACAAGACAAGGGCAGAGTCTGGGGCCCACAGTCCTTTTCAAGAGCACATCGTAATGGATTACCACCACCTCCCAGTAGTGCCATACTGGGCACAAAACATTTACCCCATGGGTCTTTGGGGAACATTCCAGATCCAAAATATAATAGCAGGCACTTTATCTGTCCTGAACTTTCTACCTCTGATCCAGGTGTGGTAGCTCATGCCTATAACCCCAGCACTCTGGGAGGCTGAGGAGGCAGGATCTCAACTTTGAGCCCAGCCTGGGCGACTCAGTGAGAACGTGTCTCAAAATTAAAAATAAAAAGGGCTGGGGATGTAGCTCAGTACAAAGGCCCTGAGTTCAATCCCCAGTAACACATGTACAAATCTACATTTAAATAACTGATGCTTGTCAATCCTTGACAAAAGGAAGGACAAATTTTCTAAAAGTCACTAAAATACTATCCAAGAACCTGCCAAACACAGAACCAATGCTGATCAATGTCATACAGCTATAAGAAATGCTTACTTTGTAAAGGAATCGAGCTTTTTCTTAATCCATAATTTCTGGAGCAGGTAAAAAATTACTAAAGAAAATATGAGAAAATGAAAACCAAACATTATTAACTATACTTTGACACCTTTGAACACTACTGCCACGAATCTTCCAAGTATCTTTCTACTTTAGGTATCCACATCTGACAGTGAATGAAATATTCTGGCACATTACAAAGATGACAGCTAAAATTAGCAATAAAGTAGGAATTAGAACAACTACTGTAAATTTTTTAAATATCTATTTTGCCTTTATATAGTGTTGCATGTTACATATAATTATATGTATATTTATATATACAGAGTCTGCAAAAAAAATGTAAACACACTCATCAAGTGTAACAAATATACCACAATAATGTAAAATGTTAATATGGAAACTAAGCCAAGAACAGAGGTACATTCCTGTAGTCCCAGCCATGCTGGAGGCTGAAGCAGGGCATAATAAACACTGAGGCAGAGTGGAACACATGGGACCTCTGTACTGTATTATCTGCTCAATTTTTATGTAAATCCAATCAGTTCTAAAAAATAGTCTATGGGGGGGAATAGTCTATTAACTTAATGACATACAAAGCTACCAGATAATTCTCTAAAGCAACTTTGTAAATGTAGTTTCTGACAATTTAATCAAACTAAACTTCCAATAAATCCTCTTGAAGATCCAATAGAAGATGAAAGATGTTCTTATTGGATTCAACTGAGATTTTCCACTGTTAGCAAATAAATGTCAGCTAAAATTTAAGATTAGACTTTATTCTTTTCATTGACGTTATCTATAATAACTGCTGGGCGGGGAATTTAGCTGAGTGGTTCCACCATCTGCCTTGCAAGCGCAAGGTCACAAGTTCAATCCCTGGTACAAAAACAAAAACAAAAGAAAAGAAACCTGCCTTTTCAAACTTCATTCAGTTGGGAAGATAAGTTTTATAACCAACTCTCTATGTCCACAGATGAATTTTGGCTGAAAATGCATGAAATCTGAATCAATTATGCTACCAGTGTCCCCAAGTGTGGAAGTCAGTGTTTTTCCTCCACATCATTTTATGTCTCTGGTGAATTCTGATACAACCTCATACATCATCTAGAACAGAGGTCCCCAAGCTTATCAAAGTGGTATTTTTAGTTCCACAGCATCTTTCTCTATCTTTCAAAAAGAAATAGTTGAACACTGGTAGATTCATCATACCTAAATATGCTTGAACAGCACGCCCCAAAAAAAGAAGCAATAATTTAATTTTTTGTAAAACATTAAGTCTTCGATTTGACATCTGATTACAAAATGGGCAAATAGCCAGGCATGGTGGCACACGCTTGTAGTCCCAGCACTTGGGAGGCTGAGGTAGGAAGATCGCCATAAGTTTGAGGCCAGCCTGGGCTACACAGTGAGCTCAGGGCCAACCTGAACTACAAAGTGAGACCGTGCCTCAAAAAATAACAACAACAACAAAAATGCAAAAGTAAGTATTCTACAATTTCTTCTTAACTTCTTTTCAAGTAAAGTTTTGGCAGTAGTCACAAAAACATAGATCAAATCATACCTCTTTCCTCCCTAAAACACATATAGCTTCCATTAGGGCTGAGAATAAAATCCAACCTCCTGGCCTGGGCCTCTGAACCATAGACCCCCACACTGCTCCCATCTGGGCATTGCTCCTCCCCTCTGGTAAACCACTCTCCTGCCCACCCAGCTCACTCCAGCTCCCTGTAGGTCCCTCTGCTGGCTTCTTCCCTTCCTCCCCTTCAGACTTCAACTCCAAAGTGGACTACCCTAAAAAAACTTTTAGCAGCTATACCGCTGACAAAGGGCTATTATCTAGAATATATAAAGAACTGAAAAAAATCAGACCCCCCAAATTTAAAGACTCAATTCAAAAATGGACATCTGAAATGAACAGACATTTCTCAAAGAAAAGCAGCAAATAAACACATGAAAAAATGTTCAACACCACTGGTTATTCAAGAGATGCAGATGAAAACAACAATGAAATTCCACCTCACTCCAGAAAGAATGGCTGCTATCATGAAATCAACCAATAACAAATGCTGGCGGGGGTGTGGAGAGAAAGGAACCCTGCTCCATTGTTGGTGGGAGTGCAGACTGGTGCAACCACTGTGGAGATCAGTATGGAGATACCTCAAAGAACTAGTGCTAGAATTCCCATTTGACCCAGCTATTCCCCTGCTGGGGATCTTCCCAAAAGAATTAAAAGAATCATACCGCAGCGATATATGTGCACCTATGTGTACAGTGGCACAGTTTGTAATAGCAAAAGCTTGGAAACAGCCCAAGTGCCCATCAACTGGAAACTGGATAAAGATGTGGGCTTTTTTATAAAATGGAGTAATATTCAGGCATAAAGAATGAGAAACTAGAGACATTTATAGCTAAATGGATGCATATCGAGGCCATGCTCTTAAGTGAAATAAATAGGACACACATGTGTAAATACCAAATAGTTTCTCTGGTATGAGAAACTGAAAGTGTAAATCTGGATTAAAATGATTAAAACGAATAACTGATAATTTGAAATAGGAAGAAAAGGTCCAAAGGGATAGGGGAAGTGGGAGGGGAAGGGGAAATGAAACAAGGAAAAGGAAAAATTATAAGAAAAGGAAAAAAATGGAAACAAAGTGTTTGTAAATAGAGAAGGGTGGAGGGGTGAAGGGAACACAGGGAATGGGGAAAAAATAAGAACCAAGATACATCATGTACAGGTACAAGTACCCAAAGATAAATGCAAACGTTATTGTATACCTAAAATGTACCAATAAAAGAATTTAAGCAAAAAAAAAAAAAAAAGTGGCCTACCCTAGTCAGCCTGCCAATGGGTCTCCAGGTTCCTGCACAAGCATTTTCTGTAAGACCTCACTGTTTGGTGGGAGTGGTGGTGGTGTTTCATAGAGCTTATCACTATCAAAGTGCTCTAGAAGCAGTAGAGAATGAAAACTAAATGCGTATGCTGGAGTGACACTACTGGCTTTGACTGCTGACTCTGCCACTTAACTAGCTGTATGAAACTACATACCTGTGCTATACTTTTTTCATTGAAAAATATTTTTAATTTTAAATTGTGGTTCTGAATAAAGCACATCACATAAAATTTGCCATCTCAACCATTTTTAAGAGTACAATTTAGTAGTGTTAATTATACTCACATTGTATGCAAACATCACCACTATCTGGTTTTTTTTTTTGGTACTGGGGATCAAACTCAGGACCTTGCGCTTTCAAGGCAGGCGCCAGAACCACTGAGCTAAATCCCTGGCCCACCACTATCTTTTTTTTGTTGTTTTTTTGTTTTGTTTTTTGAGACGGTGTTCTGTTATGTGGTCAGCCTGGCCTTGAACTCACTATGTAGCCCAGGCTGGCCTCAAACTGTCAGCAATCCTCCTGCCTCAGCCTGAGAGCTGAGATCACAGCCGTGCGTCACCATGCCCGGCGAACATCACCACTATCTGTCTTCACTTTTTCATCTTGCAAAACTGGAATTCTGTCCCCATTAAACATTAAATTCCCCATTCCATCTTCCCCCCAGCCCCTGGGAACCATCATTCAATGTTCTTTCTCTAGAAACCTTGATGGCATTTTCCATAACAACTGTGCTATTTTACAGTCCCACTAGCTGTGTACAAGAGTTCAGATTTCTCCACAGTTCCCTCATCTTTCTTTTTTCAAGGTTTTGCTAAATTGCCCCGGCTGGGCTTGAATTTGTCATCCTGCCTCAGCCTCCCAGTGCTGAGATTACAGGCATACACCACCATGCCTGGCCTCTTAACTTTCATAAAAATAATACTATTTTGTCAGGTGAAGTGCTATGAATATTGTCAGTAACATCATACTGAAGTATTGTCTCCAACAAGAATACTGACTCCAGGGGCCAGGGATTTAGCTCAGTGGTTTCACCACCTGCTGCACAAGCGAAAGGACCCAAGTTCGATCCCCGGTACCAAAAAAAAAAAAAAAAGTACTGACTCCAGGGCTGGGGATTTAGCTCAGTGGTTCTGCCACCTCCCTCGAAAGCGCAAGGTCTGTCATTCTATCCCCGGTACCAAAAAAACCCCAAAGAATAATGATTCCCAAGCACAGGGATTCTGTCAGTCTTATTTATTACTGAATTCCTAGCACCAAGAACTGTGACTAGCACATAGTAGTCACTCAAATATTTGGCAAAGTATAGGAGCACCTAGAGCCGAAGTTTTTCATCAAAGTTGCTCTAGGGATGAGAGGTGCTGATTTTTTTTTCAATTTAGAGAGCTATTTTCATGCTTTCAGTGAATTCCTAAAAGTAGGTTCCAGCACTGTCCATCGTCAACAGTAGAAAACAAAGTATGGGAAAGGAAAAACCATTCCCACTAGCATTTTAATAAAGCCTTACACAATTTTACGTCAAATAATTTTAAAGTCAAGATGGCATTCATAGCCAGGCATGGTGATGCATGTCTGTAATCTCAGCACTTGGGAGGCTAAGGGAGGAGGATCATTGTGAGTTCAAGGCCAGCCAGGGCTACAAAGTGCGACCCTGTCTCAAAAAAACAAAAAAATCTTTCATAACATTAGTGCCCATCCTTTTAAGCTCTATAACACAATAAGGCAGCCTGGTTCCATTCTTTGGAGCACAACTTCAATTCCAATAAAGTGCACTCCCCTCCTATGCAATCAAAAAAGGTTTTAACTGGACACAGTGGTACATGCCTATAATCCCAGCACTTGGGAGGCTGAGGCAGGAGGATCGCTGCTAGTTTAAGGCCAGCCTGTGCTACACAGTGAGTTCAAGGCCAGCCTGAACTACATAGCAAGAACTTGTTTTTTTAAAAAATTATCTTTAATTCCCTTGGCTCTCAACCCCCAGCAACCTGGAGAAGCAACAGTCTAGACGGGCCAATTACCCAGTGTCATCCTCACTGTCTGTGTTTTTTTCCAGTCCTTAAGGACACAATCTCATCCACTCTTCCAGATTCCTCAGTTGATTCAAGATCATCCCCAAAAGATGAACATTGTTCCTTAGACCAGCAAAGCAAGATCCTGTATCTCAGTGGCCCAACGCTGAGGGAAACCACTCTAGATGTCGTCTCAGCCTACTCTGAGAAAGCTCAACTCTGCAGTCTCAGAGTAGCACAGCCAAACACATGTGTGGGCACTGGGAGCTCTTGGTGGCCTTTTTCAAAGGCTTATGGGACACATCAGGGAAAGCACAGAGAGCAACATAATCCTTCTGTCTAATAATACTAACTGGAACTTTTTAGAAAACACATTTTAATTGATTCAAAGCTTACAAAGGGTCCATCTTTTTTTTTTTTTTTTTTTTAAAGACAGGGTCTCACTCTGTAATTCAGGCTGTCTTTAAACTCACTATGTAGCCCAGGCTGGCCTCAAACTCAAGTTGATCCTCCTGCCTCAGACTCCCAAGTGCTGGGATTAGGCCTGTGCCACCATGCCTGGCTAAGGGCCCATCTTGACTAAATGCATAAGATTTTTTTTTAAAGGTCAAAAGAATAACGTGTGCTACAACACTGAAATGTCCAAGATGGACTGACTGACAGATGAGATTAAAAAAAATGAAGACTTTATTCTCAAAATAAGATATTGCTTCTCGGCCTTCTGGCTAAGATCAAGTGTATTCTCAAAATAAGATAAAAAGGGCTAGGGATCTAGCTCAATGGTCTTGGGGAGGGGATCTTATTAGCAATTAGAGAATTCTAGATTTCTAAATCTTTGCCATTGTGGTTATTTCTTTTCTTTTTTCCCCACTACTGAAGATTAATCCCAGGGTCTCATACATGTTGGGCAAGTGTGGTATTGCTTTTTATTTTTTAATTTTTTCAGAGATTCTCCCTTAATTACCCAGGCTGGCCTGGAACTTTTAATCTTCCTGTCTTGACCTCCCAAGTAGCTGAGATTACATGTATGTGCCACTACATCCAACTCTAAATTTTTTTGGTTTTTTGGTACCAGGAATCAAATTTAGGATGAAATGCGCTTGCCAGGCAGGCGCGGTGCCACTGAGCTAAATCCCCAGCTTTTTAAATGACAGTCTCAGTTAATTTTCTATATAAGGAATGCTTTGCAAAAAAAATTTAAATGGGGGCCAGGGGTTTAGCTCAGTGTTTCTGCCTCCTGCCTTGCAAGCGGAAGGACCTGAGTTCGATCCCCGGTACCAAAAAAAAAAATTAAAATGTTACTTTTATTTTTCTCCTCAAATATTAATAAGTATTCCCAAATAAGCTACACCATCTGGCTCTTGAAACCATACAAATTGGTATTACTTCCAAAAAGATTACATTGTATGTTTTCAACCCTGGAGTCCTCCATGAGAACCAAAGAGGGTCACATCCCTCTTGGCATGCCAGGCCACAAGAATGACCTCAAAGGCTAAACAGACTGAGTACACCCCCATCAAACCATATGAAAAATTTTAAAAGTTAACAAGTATTGAGCAAGAATGACTTTCTAGTTCAAGAAACAAGTAGGAGCCAGGTGTGGTGACACAGTCCTGTAATCCCAGCACTCAGGAGGCTGAGGCAGGAGGATCTCCACGAGTTGGAGGTCAGCCTGGGCTAGTGAGTTCAGAACAGCCTGAACTACAAAGGGAGACTCTGCCTCCAAAAACAAGAAACAAAACAAACAAACAAAAAAACCCAAGTAGGAACTCTAAGATCTATTGTCCCTTTCTAATCTGACCTAAAGGACACCTAAGATTGACAACACTTTTCCCAATCAGATAAAGTCACTACCTACGATAAAAGCTGATTTAAGGTTCCTATTGCTTGCCATTCTCTCTTCGGAAGGCTGTCCTTCTTCAACATAGGCAAGAGGCCATCTAGTTATAATGTCAGTATAGATAATCACATTTTCTTATCTTGATTTTGATCATCAAACAAAAAGAGAGTATGAATTCTTGTGGGCAATTAACAAACAAAAAATTATAATCCAACCTACTTAACATAAAGCCCCAATTATTTTGCACATGGAGAAAATGGACTAGGATACTCTTCTTCCTTTGATGAGAAATGTATCTGTTTCTGCTCAAGCACTTTCAAAGGGTACTGGCAAGACTTGGCTTGCCAAACCCCAAAATGGAGCACCTGAGTCAACAAAGAAAATCCCAGCAAGCAGGACCAGAAGGTTCTTGATTATTCCTTCAGTTCTAATGAGCCAAGGGCAGAAGATGCTCCAACAGCTTAAGGGACACTCAAGACTTTACAGAGGTACACAGAATTTCCCCAACACAAATGAGGACAAAAAAGGTGAGCTGGAAAAATATTTTTCAAACTTTGAGCAGAAAACTCAAAGTTGTCAAAACAAACCTACAAATTCCAAACGGGATAAACCCAGAGATCTTTGTAGGATAAACCCAGAGATCTTTGCCCAGCCAAATCAAAATACACTTCTAAGAAAGAGAGAGGGAAAAAAAAAAAAAAAAATGAAATCGGCCAGAAAAAGTAATGCATTACTCAGAGGAAAAAGACAATTGGAATTTCAGCAGATTTCTTATGAAAACCATCATGGCCAGAGGAAGTAGTACAATATTTTTCAAATGAAGAAAGAAAAGAACTGTCAACTCTGAATGCATACCTGGCAAAATTATCCTTTTGAAGTGAAGGGGAAGTTGAGACATTCTAAAATGAAGGGAAATTTAAAAGAATTTGTCACCAGCAGACCGACACTGAAAATAAGGAAATACAAAGTTCTCTAAACTGAAAGGAAATAATGAAGGAAGGATTCTTGGGTTATTAGAAAAGAAGAAACAACTGAAAGAGTAAGAATATATGTAGATATAATAAACTTTGCTTCTCCTTTCGCATTTCCTAAATTGTCTGAAGGTTCAGTCAAAAAAAAGATGTAGTTATCAATGTATACAAAAATATATTTAATAAAATTATGCCAATAAGATATATCATATATATATGATATAAGATATATCATGTACAGGTACAAATTCCCTATGATGAATGTGATCATAATGTAGACCTAAAATGTACCAATAAACTTAATGAAAAAAATAAGAAATCCTAAAGTATAAAAAAAAATTACATTATAAATTTAGGAGAGTAAGGGGCAAATGAGGAGTTTCTGTATCTCATCTGAACTAGTGAAATATTGACTATTAGACTATAATTATATAATTATGTACTTTATGTAACATGGTATTATGGTTTAGACCTAAAATGTCCCCAAAGTTTTACATGATCAGGGGTGGGGATTTTAGAAGGTGATTGGATCATGAAGGCACTATACTCATCAGTGGATTAATCAATGTGCTATTAGGGTGTGGGGCTTGGCTGGAAAAGGTGGCTCACTGGAGTCATGACCTGAAATGCTGTACTTAAATCCCAGGCTCTTCCCTTCTTGCTCTGCTTCCTGGCTGCCACTGGGTGAGTAGCTTTCTTCAGCCATGCCCTTCCACTATGCTCTTTCTACCTTGGAATCAACCGAGCATGCATGGATTGAACCCGCTGAAATCAGAAGTAAAAAAAAAGCTTTAAGTTGCAGTGTTGAGTATTTCGCCCCAATAACAAGAATGTGACTAATACACACCAATACATACATGTGTACATATATACACAAGCTCCCTGGAGCAGCCAATAAAAAATTTCAAAGAGATAAATTTAAAAATCAATATAGATGTAGCAAATTGAAATTCTATCAAGTATTCAAGTAATTCACAAACAAAAGAGGAAAAAAGAATAGAAAACAAAAAGTGAAACAGCAGACCATTAGCCCTAATATTTCAATAATCATCTTAAGTGTAAAAGGTCTATACCAATTAAAAACCCATATTGGCAAAGTAGAATTTTTATATATAGATCATGATATCTACAAGAAACTCACTTAAAATATAATAATATATGTTATGTTTGAATATATTTAGTGAAATTAAAAGGATGGAAAGAGACGTCATGCAAACATTAATCAAAAGAAAGCAGGAGTAGCTATCCTAATATCAGCTATAGTAGACTTCAAAGTAAAGATAATTACAAAACAAAGACAGGCATTGTATAAGGGTCAATCCATCAATTAGAGCTTCTCTAAATGTATATGCACCAAACAAAAAAGCTGCAAAATATGTGATTCCAACAATAGAGCTGAAAGAAGACATAGAAAAATCAATAATTGTATATTTGGAGGTTTCAATGCCCTTTTCTCAACGCTTAATAAAACAATTACACAGAAAATCAGCAAGTGGGCTGGGGATTTAGCTCAGTGGTTCCAGCGCCTGCCTCGCAAGCACAAGGTCCCAAGTTCGATCACTGGTACAAAAAAACAAACAAAAAAAGAAAATCAGCAAGGCTGGAAAAGAACTAAACACCATTTCCAATTGCAGCACAATACTCAATTCTTTTCAAGAATACTGCACACGTTAAGCATCCCTAATCCAAAAATTCATATCCAGAATGCTCTGAATTAAAAACTTTTTTGAGTGCCAACATGATGGATTCAGATTCCAGATTTCAGATTAGGGATACTCAACCAAAATGCACAAATGTATTTCAAAATCAGAAAAACTCTGAAATCTGAAACACTTCTGGTCCCAAGCATTTTAGATAAATGACACAACCTGTAGCAGACTGAATATTGGCCCCCTCCAAGTATATCTAAGTCCCCATCCCTAGGGCTTGTGAATGTAACCTTATATGACATAAGAAATTTTGCAAATATGATTAAGGAATTTAGACAAGGAAGATTATCCTGAACTACCGAGGGGAGAAGTCTAAATGTAATAATAAATGTCCTTATAAAGAGGGGCATGGGCTTTGACACCAAAGGCAGTCATGTGACTAGAGTGAGATGCTGGACTTCTAGCTTTGAAGATGGAGAAAGGGATCATGAACCAAAGAATACATTAAACACAGATAGTTCTGGAAGTTGGAGAAGGCAAGAAAATGGATTCTCTAGAGCACTCCCAAAGGCAGCCAGGTGTGGTGGTGCACTCTTGTTATCCCAGTACTCTGGGAGACTGAGGCGGGTGGATTGCAAATTTAAGTCTAATCTGGGCAACTCAGTGACACTGTGTCTCAAAATAAAAAATAAAAAACAGGACTGCAGATGTAGTGCAGTGGTGAAGCACCCCTGAGTTTAAACCCCAGGACCACCAAAAAATAAACAGACAGACAGGGCAAACATAGGCCAGCTGACACATTTATTTTGGCCCAGTAAGGCTGATTTCTGTCTTCTTATCTCCAGAACTGTTATTGTAAGCCACAACATTTCGGCAATTTGCTACAATATCCATAGGAAATACAGATTTTAGTACCTGGAATTAGGGTGCTGTTGCAACAAAAACCAAAAAAATTCAGAACCAATTTTTAAATTGGGACAGCGGCTAAGGGATAGCGGCTAAAAGAATCTTGAAGAGAATGAGAGAAAAAGTCTAGATTGCTTTAAACAAATTGCTAGTAAAAATTTAAACTTTGCTACTAAGGTCTCGAGAAAATCAGAAGCAGTTAAGAAAGTCTGTATTGCCAGGGATTTAGCTCAGTGGTTCTGCTGCCTGCCTCGCAAGCACAAGGTCCCGAGTTCGATCCCAGGTAAAAAAAAAAAAAAAAAAAATTAAGAAAGAAAGTCTATATTACCTTAGAGAATACCTAAATTGTCATGAACATACTATGGTAGAAAAATGGACATTAAATGTACTACTAGTGAAGAAGGTTCAGACTAAAGAAAAGTACATGGCTTTTGGATACTATTATATAGTAGCAGAAAGCTTGGCTTGTGTCCTAAGTTGTGTGGAAAGCAGACCCCATAAGAACTTGGAACCTGTATATTCCCTTAGCACAATTTCTAAGTAGTGTGTTAACGGTACACACTGGTTTCTTCTTGTTGCTTACTGTAAAATGCAAGAGGAAAGAGAGAAACTGAGGGGAAAACTATTATGTAAAAAGGGATCAGGAGGATAACTGACTTTCCAGTCCCCCTTCTGCCTCTCTTTGGCAGCTTTCTCCCAATAAATTTTTCCTACTCTTAACCTCTACTGTTCCTAGAATTCATTCTTCGATTTTAGAAAACACAAACTCACATTTCGGTATCTAGTAAGTTTGGGAGTTACATCTCTTCTCCCTATATCATTTTGGAGGTCTTCCCCCGAGATTACTGTTCAGAGGTAAGAGTTTTCTTTCATAGGTTCTAACTTTGGTCTTTTTCCTTCATAGATTATAACTATTTGTTTCATAGATTCTGGTTTTTGCTTCATAAATTCTGGCCTTTGTTTCAGCTTTTTGTCTCAAAAGTGTCTTAATTTTCAGTTGTGTGATTTACATGTTTGCAAATTTCTTGTTTTTCTTATGCACTGTCTTTTGTTAAAATTATGTTTTATTCCTTTGTATATGTTGCATTTGGAGTTAGTTGCTTAAGAATATTGTAAAATGGGTCTCTTATGAAATAGTCTCAGATAAAAACAGTTCAGGCTTTTATCTTTCACTTATAGAACGCCAAATAGGATTACTCTACCAGCTAGTAATTCCTTTAGGGCAGCTGCCACTCTCAAAGCAGAGGACAGGTTTCTCCAGTTGCCCTCTGGTGAATCCCCACTCCCACTGACACCAATGGCAGGTGGAATGTTGACCAGATAGGCAATTGGGTTCCTTTCGGAGACAGATCTCTGATTGCATGGAACTAGCAGAAACTGAGGTGACAACTGAGGGGTCATGGCCAGGGCTACTCTCTGGCAGATACCTAAAGGTCCCTCAGAAGAAACTAGCTCCCAACAGCCCATCTGGGTAATCAGCAAAAAATCTCCACATCTTGTCCCTATCTGAACTCCTCAGTGAGGTGAAAGGGGAACTCTGTCAGTGATCACCAGATATCCTCTGTCTCAGAGTGATCTGACACGATGCCGTCAGAGCCCTTTCTTAGGCCTCCTTTAAGAGTTGGGCTACAGGTTTGGACTGCTTTCTCTACTGCTAGTAAGACCTCTAGACAAATGTAGAAAATGAATCTTTGATAAATTAAAAGCTACCTAAACCTTTCCTCCCCTCTAGGCATAGTCTTCATCATTTATGTATGTAGGGGAGAAAAATACCTTTGCTGATAGGTTGTGGACTTGACTGCAGACTTATAGAGTGCTATAAGGTGACTTTTTTGTATGTTTAACCACTTGAGCTTTATTTGGACTTCTTCTCTCTGCTAGTGAGTTAGAAACTCCCTTTAAACTTTTCTCCAACTTGTTGGAAGTTCATTTGAAAATCCCTTGTAATCAGACCATTCCTCCTTCCAGAAAGTCAGACTAAGGCAACTTGCAACAACTGTTTTGTCTTATACTAGGGAAAATTTAACTAAATATGGGACTATTTTAGCCAGCCTTTTTCTTCATTCATTCATACATAGGAAGTCAGTAAGAGTGCCTTTATTATTTAGACTGTGGCCGCTAGGAGGACCTATGAGTTTCAAATATTTAGTAAATTTAAAGTGGATCTTAAAGGAGTAGTCTGGTCTTGCTAATAAAAGTTACCTAAATGACTGGATAGACAACAAAAATTTCTCAGAGCTTTCTCTACCCTAGGGCCCAGGGCAGAATCTCTGACTTACCATCATCTCTGGAGGTGATCTCTTTAGCAGGAAAAGTGCCTAATTTGACTGTTGACCTATTTTCCTCTCTCTTTCAAGGAACTAAAAATCAGTGGTTTAAATCTCTTGGTTTGCTAGCAATACTTCCTTCTCTAAACATGACTGTTATGGCTGAAGTTAATTGTAACTTGTGCTTTTGAGAGTACCTCCTGGAGTAAGGGTATGAGTTCCCTGAGGAAGATAAGATCGAGTGCTGGTAAAGGACAGATAGTCCATCCAGTCTGGTTTTATTTTCTGGTTCTCTCTCCAGACGGTAGCTACCTACCCTGGAGTGGTATAAACCTTGGGAGACACCCTGGGGATTCCCTAGAGGGCACAGGAATCAAGCAGAGACTTATGGGACACCATATTTGTTTCTCTTCTTTCAGATTAGGAACTTGATATCTGAAACTCTGAAACTCCTCCTTTGGAATGTATTATTTCTCTACACCCGAGCATGGTGTGCCTACCTCCTAAAGCCAAGTACACAGAGGAAAGTACTGTGATTCTGTCTCACAATTAGAATTATACTGTAAAAGAGAGAAAATGGTCAAAATCATCTTTTATTGAGATTTTCTTTACATTAAGAAATAATTCTTGCTTGTGTTGAAATGTAAATGTAGGCCATAGAAAAATGAGACACTTTCACCCTTAAGACATTCAGAACCTCTAAGCCTGGGGATACTCCTCGCCCTTTAGAACCTGAGAACAAAGTTTCCAAGACAACTTTAAGCCTTGACCACCAGGAGCTGAGGGTGAAATTTCTAGGGCAGCCATAATTCATCTCTATGAGGCTATATCCATCCTTAGCTAAGTTGTTCAGGTCCCTCAAAGACAATATCCCTTCCAGGAAATGGCAAATATGGGACTACCTGTGTTCATGTGTCTTTTTCTCTCAGTGATCCAAGACAGATCAAATGAGACCTGAGAAAGTTTTCAAATGACCCTCATGTACATTGAGGTCTTTAGAGAACTCACTCAGACCTATGGACTAGATTAGAAAGATGTAATATTGCTCTTAAATCAAACATTGATTTCTAATGAGAGACAAGTAGTATTATAAGCTGCTACTACATATAGAGACAAATATTATTTTAATTTTGGAAGCTCAAAAGACAGTCAGCCAGGGAAATAACTGGCTCCTACTGGAACACAAGCAGTTCCTATACAAGACCCCCACTGGCCTGCCAATTAGATAGGAGATTAAATAGAAGACATTTTCAGGCATGTATTCTTGAAGATCTAAGAAAGATGAGATCTAAGGCCTTAAATTATTTTAAATTGTCAACTATCAGGAAAAAGATGAGGACATCCCTAGAGATCCTGATTTGATAAAAGAAAATACTAGTTTTTTCCAAGTCAGTCTTGAAATATATAGATGGTATGCTGTCATGTGCCCTCTCAGAAGAGCTTTCTCTAGCCAAGACATCTGCTCTGCTGAATTTTCTAACAGACAGGGGTTATAATGTTTCTAGATCTAGGGCACAGCTTTGCATCCTTGAGGTAAAATATTTAGGCCTTATTATATCTAAGAGAACCCAAAGACGGGTTAGAAAGAATTAACTTTCCACGGCCCAAGACTCTAAAACAGCTAAGGAGATTCCTAGAAATTACAGGCTTTTGCGACCTTCAGATAGCAGGACATAGTGAGACTGTGTGACCCCTCCATTAGCTTACAGAAAAACCCAAGAGACAGACACCTGGGAACTTTATTCCCAGACTGCATTCCAGAAGCTCAAACAAGCACTTCCAAGTGACGACCTACCTACGGGACACCGTTTCAGTCTGTATGCTAATGAAAGGTGAGACATGGCTTTGGGAGTGTTTCTACAAGATCAGGGACCTGCTCAACGGCCTGTAGGGTACTTCAGTCCTAAATTAGATATTATAGATTCAGAGTGATTCATTAAAAGAATAAGCCCTACACAATATAGTTAGAACACTTTCATTCTCTTTCAAGAGCCAAAAAGCAGCCATTCGGGTTCTTTGATTATTGATTTGACTTTCTGCTTGGCAATTCGGTTGGAGTCAATCATAGCTTTTGTCTCTGGAGTTTTGCTAAGGATTACAGATCCACTCTGAGTTCCTGATCTTAATTGTCCTTCTATACCTGAGATGGTTAAGATTTAGTTCTTGTGCCATACTTAAAGGTACTCTTCTGTCCCTTCTCCATTGGTCTACCCCCGAGAAACAACACAGTTTGATTCAAGGCACTTTCCTCTTCTGTGGGTGCTGGATTTCAAGACAAAGCTTCCAGAATGGTGAGTTTCCCCTCGCTGGAATCCTTCCAGAGTAAAGCTGACCTTCATTTTTCTCTGGGCCATATAGAAAACTGGTCTAGGGTATAGTGCTGAAACTCTCAAAAAATAAATGTAAAAGTTTTAGTCCAGATTTATCTGTCTTTCAGTCCTCAGGCAAAATTAGCGAATGTTAAGAACAGCTAACCTGGCTCTGGCCACTTCCTTGCACCTCTAGTCAGCCGCCACTGGCACTGGATGAGATAAAGTCTAAGGGACACCTTAGACTGGGCACAGAACAAGAGAGACCGACAGGGATGACTTCTTTTCCTTTGTTTTGTCTTTTCAAAATGGGAAAAACTGTCATAGGTTCACATCTACAGCACAGCATATTGGAGCGTTGGCAGGTCTTCCCTCACTGCATGGAATTCATACTTAGATCCAAAGGGTGTCACCTAGTCTCTTCTACTTGCAAACCTGGCCTGAGTGGACTCCCACTGGAGATAATTAAAATTACCTTTAACAGTCTGTCCCATTAGAGGGAACAGTTACATATGAATGAGAAGCCTGTATAGCTGGGTATTCTAGTCATATAAACTGTCAGCTTAGGGCCCATTTTAAAATGGTCTTTGCTTTCACAAGTGTAGAAAATTTTAATTCCTTTTGATTCTCATTACAAGAGATCTCTGTTAATTGATCTACAAAGTTCTGACTACTCTTTTTTATAATTATAAACCTAGAAATTATAAAATTATTATAATTCAACTTGGCCAAATACATCTGAGTGAATGTATTATAATTCAACTTGGCCAAATACATCTGAGTGGATGTAGTGAAGGACACTACAACCTTGGTAAAGGGAAGAATCCAAGAGGAAGAGATGACAATCATAAATATCTATGCACCAAACACTAGTGCACCCAACTATATAAAACAAATA
>NW_004624740.1:31110680-31124271 GCF_000247695.1 Heterocephalus glaber | reverse complement strand
GAGAAATGGAAAAAATGGAAATAAAGTCTTTGTAAATAGGGAAGGGTGGAGGGGGTGAAGGGAGGGCTAGGAATGGGGAAAAAATAAGAAAAAAAAAAGACAAGTAACAATGATGATTAAAATTAAAACAGCTAGAACAAGTTTAAAGAAGACAAATTGGAGGACTCACTCTCCTTGATTTCATGACATATTATTCAATACTGTGGTACTGCCAGATGGATAGACAAAGATCACAAGAACACAAAAGAGAAGACAAAAGATCCCACATTCATAGCCAACTGATCTTTGACAAAAGTTTCAAAAGCAATTCAATGGATGAAGGATATTCTTTACAATAAATGTTGCTGGAGTCATTGGATATTCATAAACAAAATAATGAACCTTGACCTAAACTTCAGTTTACACAAAAACTAACTCAAAGTAGATCATAGGTTTAAATGTACAACTACAAAACTTGTAGAAGAAAACTAAGAAAGTCTTCAGAAGCCAAAGAGTTCCTAGACACAACATCACTATGACTGAGAATTTACAAAAAGAGGATCAAGGAGGAGTCAGCAAGCTGGACAATGAACTTCATCAAAATTTAAAACTTTTGCTCTATAAAGTGTTAAGCAGTAAAAAGATACACTACAGACTGGAACAAAGTATTTCCAAGCCACACATTTGATAAAAGTCTCAGATTTATAAAGGATTACTCAACATTAAAGAGGAAACAATCCAAACAGAAAACAGGCAAAACACATGAAACATTTTACCAAAGAAAATATACAGTTGACAAGCATCACTAATTCACAAACTAAGACCACAATGAACTATTACCATACATGTACCAGAACAATCAAATTAATTATCTGTCTATCTATTTGTCTATCTATCTATCTATCGCAGTACTGGGGACTGAACCCAGGGCCTTCCCACTGACCTACATTCCCAGTCATTTTTTATTTTGAGAACAAGTCTTGCTGAGTTGCGCAGGCTAGGCTTGAACTTGTAATCCTCCTGCCCTATGCCACTATGCCAGGCTTAAAATTTACAATACTGACAATACCAAAGGCCAGCAAAGATGTAGAGAATCAGGATCTCTCATACATTACTCGTAGGAATATAACAATGGCATCGTCCTCTGGAAAACAATTCAGCAGTTTCTTATAAAGCTAAATGTACACTTACCATATGAACCAGTAATTTTACTTCTGGGCCTTTAATCCCAGAGAACTTAAAATGTATGTGCACACAAAAACCTTACACAAAGCTTTACCTGTGGCTCCAAAGACTGGAAACAACCAAAGTGTGGATGGGTAAATTGTGAAACATGATACAATGAAATATTATTTTTAAATGAATGAATTATTGATACATGCAACAATTTGGATGGATTATAAGGACACTGTGCTGAGTTTTTTTTAAGCCAATTTCAAAAGGTTACATGCCATATGATTTCACTTATATAATATTCTCAAATGATAAGATTATACAGATGGAAAATAGATTAGTCAATGTGTGGTGACAAGGATGGTTGGGGAACAGACAGCTAGATAACATAATGAAGACGGAGATCTTTGTGGTAAAGAAACAGTTCTGTATGCTGATTACAAGAGTGGTTATATGAATCTACACATATGATAAGATGACATAAAACTAAACATGCCAGGGAGGCAGACTTTTGCAGAAGGGAAGGGGATCTGGGAATAGAGGGAGAGGGGATAGAGGGAAAGGGGTTGGAGAGAAGGAAAAGAGGAAAAAAAAATGACTAATATTTGATATGTATATTTACAAACTCCCCATGATGAATGTTTTATGTATCACAACATGTATTAATAAAAAACAATAGTAAAAAAGGACTATACACACACCTTATAGCAATGTCAATTTCTTAATTTTAATATTGTATTACAGGTACATAAAATGTGATATTGTATTAGTTACATAAGATGAAATCAATATAAGAAATGGGTGAGACTACCTCTCCATAGTAACTTCACAATTTTCAGTGAATCCTGATTAGTTCAAAATTAAAAGTTAAACCAACCCACTAATCAATCAACCAATAAACAAAAATCCCTTTATATTGTCTAGGGGAAAAACTAGTTGTTTTCTATACCCTGGTGACCTTGACTTCCAGTCAAATAGGTCCTGTGAAATTCCAGGGAAAACTAGCAAAGGGGTAAAGGGCAGTACATGGCTCAGGGGGAAAGAAATGAGGTCTCTCCTGCCAGGGGGCTCATCACAACCTCTAACTGGGAGGTGATCAAGTGCTAATGAAACACCAGCTGGCCTTTCAAAAGGAGAAATATCAAGGTGCATTATTACTGAATGGGTAACTTGCTTTACTCATTGAAAAATGTGGCACCAAATGAGAATGTGATGATATACATCACCGCTGTCTATCTCAAGGCAAACACCTTGCTTTCCTCAGTCATATATCCCTGCCACAGAGCTGACGCCTACTGAGCAATCCAGCAACTGGGAGGAGTCATTAACATTTTAAAATCTTAGGGAAGAAGAATCCTAAATGTTACTCTGGATGCTGAGTCTTACACTGAACCAATTCATTATATATTACCATAATTCATAATGCAATGTTCCAAACTTTTGTGTGATTGTTAACTTTTATTTGACAACACAGCTAATGAGAAAAAAAAATTTTTTTAAAGTAGTTCCAAAGGACACTGCTTGGCCTGCCCTTAAGAATCAACCAATCAATAATTAATAAATCTAAAGTGAACTAAACACCTGCTGGCAGCTTTTACTGATAGTCAAGTAATTTTCTCCATTATTTAAAGTAAACGAAGGTCAATAAGGACATTTCATTTCTTTGCTTAGATGGAGTTTAGGTACTTATACCCGAATTAATTCTCTATAATTGTGAGGAGATAAGGTGTGTAACTCCAGCAGTCAAATCATTAAAACCTGAGAGTGACACAAAAACTATCAGTTTCCAGATATATAATTTTTTTGATTCACAACTCTAGTCATGTGTTTATTTTTCAACTCCACAAAGAGCAGAGTACATGCTTACACAGAAAAAAAGCAAATGAGAATCAAAAGAAAATGTAGCTACAACACTATCACACAGAGATAATCACAGTTAATATTTCAGATTCTATCTTTCCAAGATACAGATATATACACACATGGAGACAGAGATACTACTACTACTACCACTAATAGTGGTGGTACTGGGAAAGAGATGATGATGATGACGACGACCATGACATTGGGATGATACCAATTATGTAGACTTTGATGGTATAAACAGTTCAGAATCCAGATTGCCCTAATATGCCATGGTCCATTCCTAGTCCCACTTACTTTTTAATAATCAGTGTCTCATTGTGTCATTTCTCTTGCCCACATAAACTAGCACTTTATAAACCACTTTTCCACCCTTTTAAAAAAACTGTAAAGTTACAATTTTGAAAATTAAAATCTCAAGTATCAAAGGATCAAGAAATGTCTTTTATATCAAAACCAAGTTTCTAGATCTCGGCATAGTGGTGAAAGACTGTAATCCCAGCACTTGGAAGGCTAACGCAAGAGGATTGCCATGAGTTTGAGGCCTGGCCTACATATTGAGTTCAAGGCCAGCCTGAACTACAAAGCAAGACCCTGTCTCTCAAAAGAAAAAAAACCCAAAAACTAAGTTTCTAGCACAGTGGCACACACCCATAATCTTAGGTAACTGAATAAAATATCCAATATTAATAAAAATCACAAAACAGATCAAGACAACACAATAAAAATTGTCGTTTTGTTCAACAAGATGTGAACATATTCATTATCACATATCTGATGATTGCAGAAATTGCTCTAGATACAAAGATCAAACTGTGAGATAAACGCTGTCTAAACAGAACCTAGATTATGTAGAAGTTTGCAAAAAAATCAAAATTGGAGAAAATCTACACTGAAAACGTTTTGTCTGTTTGCTTTTTGTTTTTGGCACCAGGGATCGAACCAGGCAGGCAGCTAAATCCCCAGCTAAATGAGCTAAATCCCCAGCCCTATTTATTTGGGTTTTTTTGAGACAGGGTCTCATTATGTTGTTTAAACTGGCTTTGAATTCACTATGTAGCCCATGCCGGCCATGAATTCACTGCAATCCTCCTGCCTCAGTCTCCCAAATGCTGGGATTATAGGCATGCGGCACCACACACTGCTAAATTATTTTTTACAGAAAAAAATTTGTCTTTAAACTAAGGAAAAACAAATCTGGCTAGGTGTGGAGTCACACAGCTATAATCTCAGCTACTTGGGAAGTTAAGGCAGGAGGATCCCAAATTTGAGGCCAACCTTGACAATTTAGCAAGACTGGCTATTAAAATTTTAAAAATGGCTAGGAGTATAGCTCAGTGGTAGCATACTTGCCTAGAATGCATGAGACCCTGCATTCAATCCCCAATATTAAAAAAAAAAATCTGAAGTGCCCATGATTAGGTAGCCCATAACATAACCCGGGCCCCTTATCTAACAAACCCTACATCAAGGGGGGGGGGGGGGGCGTGTCTGGCATGGTGGAGAACACCTGTAATCCCAGCACTCTGGAGGGGAAGGGGAGAAGAGGCAGAAAGGGAGAAGAGGAGGAAGGGGAGAAGAGGACAAAGGAGGGAGGGGAGAAGAGAAAAAAGGGGAGAAAGGAGGGAGGGGAGGGATGAAGGAGGGGAGGAAGAGGAGGGAGGAGAGCAAGCAACTCATTTGTGATTGGCTCCTTTTAAATGGAAAAATCTGAGCAGTCTCTCCATAGAGACTCAAGAGGTCCTCTCACACCTATCACCATCCACACTCACAAACAATATTCCTCACTAAACTCACTAAAAAAGCAATGGAGATGCTTCCTCATTCCTTGCCAGGAAGCCAGAACCACAACTCCCTCTTCAGCAGACTGGATACAGCTGCAGAACATCTGGTATTCTATTTCCCATTCACAAACATCTGCAAGGTAGAACATCTGAGGAATTTCATGTTTAGATGGGGGAGGGATGGGAGAGTGCTATTTTAGGACACAGCAAGCAAATCAGGGTGCAGTTATCTGATTTTTAACTCACAGCCCAGGAAAGAAGATGAAGTTGGCAGTCTGGGCTGCAAACTATGGGGTGGGAGTCCTCCAGCTACTCCACAGCAAGGCCCGGATGAACCTTCCAGTCATCTACCAAAATTTCATCCCACAAAACCAGTTCTTGTAATGCAATTCCAAACACTGCCACTGCATCAAGATCTCAAAGGATACCAATACAACAACTCAAAGTTTTAAGAACTTTAAGGTTCCTATGGAGCAGATATTAGGCAAAAATGTGGTAATTTTAGTCCTAGAGATGTTTGAGAGGGCAAGGTTGGTACATAGGTGTGCACTTCCTCTCCTCTAAATGCATGAAATGAGAAGCTTTTTAAAGAATAAATCACTAACGGTCCAGAAATGCTAAAAGAGCTACAAAAAAAGAAAGAGAAGAGAAGACACACAGACTGAAGAAAAACTAAAAATCAATGACAAACACATGTAGAAGACTGCTGGTGAAATGAGCAGTTTAGAAGAGTTCTAAGTCTCAAGTCAGTGGATATAATATGTGCAAATGGTTTTCTCAAAAGTCAAATAGTAAAAAAAAAAAGTCAAATAGTACAGAATGGCTCATAATGAAAAACATATGATCATCTCACTACATGGGAAAATGGCATTTGATAAAATTCAACAGTATTTCCTGACTTTAAAAAAATCTTGAGCTGGGGATGTGGTAGAGCACTTGCCTAGCATGCACAAGGCTGTGGGCTTAATCCCCAGCCCCCAAAAAGAAAAATGAAATTCTGTAAACTAAAAATAGGAGAATTTCTAAACCTAAGCAAAGGAACTAGGCCAGATCCTATGACAAACAACAGACTTGGAAACATTTTCACTAAAAACAGGACTAGGGCCTGGGATTTAGCTCAGTGGTTCAGCCGTCTGCCTCGCAAGCGCAAGGACCCGATAGACCCCCGGTAATTAAAAAAAAGAACAAACACGACCAAAATGAAGACTATCCTTACTGCTCTTGAATGGAGTAAATTTGAGTTTCCAAGGCTGCAGGCCTTTGGTTGGAGCATCAGTTAGCAAAGCAAAAGGAAGCATTCACATCAACTAAGATTTCAATAATTAGCAAATCTGTACTCCTCCAACCAAATGAGCTGTCAAATTCCTTGTGTACTTTCCAAGCCAACAATATCTCATAAACTTTATTGAAAATGTTCCTGAAAATGTTTTTATGGTTCCTGAAGCAGAGAATCCCATGGCAATGTGAAGAGGTAACCTTGATGAACCACAGCTGAACCAAGGTATAAAAGTGCTAACTTTTCAGAAAATACGACTCTCTGTTCTTTGCATGGGCCTGTATTTAACTATTAAAATGTGGTAGTTGGGCTAGAATTTCAAAAAAGAACCAGATATTTGCTCAGGTTTATTCTGACTCAGATTCTCTTATTTTAAAAAATTTTTAACAATGAATGTGAAAATTTGAAGTCTGTCTTTATTTTATATTCTTAAGTGTTTAAGTCTGCTAACCCAAGGATCATAGAAGAATGGTCTAAGAAAGTTTCTTTTTTCTTTTCTTTTCTTCTCCACTACCTACCTCCCCCTGTGATAGGATTGAACTCAGGAACTTATACATGATAGCAAGTGCTACACCACTGAGCTACATCCAGCCAGAAATTATTCCCTTTCATTTTCTCAAACTACTGATGATCACCCTTCCAGTTTCACAGAGATCACCCTTCTGGTTTCAAGTTAAAGAAAATGGATCACATTAACTACAGCACATTCACAAAAGAAAAAAACTGTCACTGGCTGAGAGACATTTTCCATACATTTGCTCATGCTTTTCCATGTATGTAGGACCAAAGAAACACACTTACCATGCTCTGTAGCTTTGATCAAAATACTTAGCTCCAAATGTGATATCTTTGTGGGGGAGGGGAAAGACTGGAAAGAAGGCTCTGTGAGAAAAGAATCATGTTCTCAAGTTGTGTGGGAGGGTAGGATTCAGGGGTCAGGCCACACTGAGAGAGAGCTAGGCTGGGAGCAAAGAAACTCCCCCCGCATGACCTTAAAAATAAAAAACAAAGTTTTAAAGCCAGTAGTGGAGGCAAAGAACTTCTCATCTGCATCCAAACTATGTTCAACTTTAACATTTAGCTTCTGGAAATCTGGGCTGCTTCCCCTCTGAGAAGTGTCCTCCCACACTTTCTATCAATCCTTCCCATAATCCACATCCACAAAAGGATTCCCTCACACTCAAGAACACAGCCATATTTTTAAGAATGTAAAATCTGCCCTTTATATACATATATATAGGAGACTTTCTCCTTTCACTCTTACGTTCTTCTCTAGTGGGAAGAAGTATCTAATTGTGTTACACATTTTTATTAGTAACTAGAGAATTACTGACGACGCAATGGCAAGGAAAACATAAGGCACTTTGCCATGGCTGTACAAGACCATTCAGAAAATTCCTAAAACATACACACAGGATACAGAGAGCCACTGTACAGACACAGAAACAACTGCACATTCTCTGAGCACAAAGTAACAGATGTTTAACAGCTGTCCAGTGACAAAATAAAATAGTGGAACACAAGGTAAAACTTTAATTAGCCAAGTGTAGAGGGAAATCCAGGGAGAAAATAGGTAATTATTAAAGATGTCTTTGGAAGGAGGATACTACTGACTTGCTTCTCTTGTCTGCTAGTCATCTATAGTCAAAGAAAAGTAGTTACACCTTAATTTTAAGTGTCTAAAAAAATGACAAAGCAATTTTGCTCCTAGTTTCTTTATAAGGTTAAAGAAACACTTTCAAACTATCTTGCCATGCTCAGATGTACTTGTTTTACTGTGTGAGGGACAGGGAACAGACAACATGCTTGCCAACCCTGACTCCAGCAACCATGGGTCCACGGCTCAACTCCCCCCTCTTGAGCTTTCTTCAAGTTATTTAATCTGCTTAAGCCTCAATTTTCTCGTCTAGTAATTGGGCTTTACAGTACCCATCTCTCAAGGGCTGTGGTGAGAATTACAAATAAGCTCATAGTCTAAATGGAAAGTAATATATTTACCATTATGATTATTGCTATTACTGTTATGATTATATTAATTACTATTAATATCCTTCACCTGGAAACTTATGAAGAGTTTCTCCTTAAAGCAAAGCCTCAGGCACCTAAAGTTAAAATACATATTACTGTACTGTTCTAGGAGGGGGAAAGGGGAAATTTGATGTGAATGAAGAACATCAAATGATTAAAGCAAATCTGAAAGAGACAGAACTAGTCAAAAATAAAACCTTAGGATCCTAATTTGCATTCTACTTTATCAGTAACCAGACACAAAGTTCTGTGTCTTGGGGGACTGAAATGACAATATGAAGAATGTTCATCACAGTAGAATTTACATGGCAAAAAGAAATGTGACATAAGTGTATACAATGGGAGACACAGCATGCCTTTACACCACAGAACATGACAGAGCCAGGCAGTGACTATATAATATACACTTCTACCAACGTGACAGGAAGTCTACTACATAGTGTTTAAACAAAAGAGCTGGACATAATACCTTCCATAAGTATATAAGATTCTATTCATGTTTTGAAAAATAAATATTGTATTCCTTCGCAGAAAAGTCAAGTTATACAAACCAAAAGGGTGATAATGGTAGACATTCAGGCAGTTATTTTCTTTGTAATTTTCTGAAATTTCTTAGGAACTTACATTCTTACTGTCAGAAAAAGATCCACAATGCTACTTCTATCCTGAAATAAAGGATTTTATGCTTAGCAAGTAACCCAAACATGACCAGAGTTCCACAGAGAGCTGCTTTCTCAGCCTCCTCACCAGTGTTTCCACTTTCCCTTCAATGCCCTCACCTCATGGCTCCCTTCAGTCCTGCAGGCCTTTTCCCCTCTCCCCTGCACCAACTTATGCCTTAGACTTTATCAGATACTACTTCCAGGCACTGCTGCCTGCAGTAGAAATAACACAAAGGCAAACAAACTATCAGGCTTCTGCCGTCCTTATACTGTATAGGTGGGAAAGATATATTTAACATTCAAACATACTAGTTCAAAATGCTGAAAAATTCTAAGTGGGAAAAGAGAGACGAGTAGGAGTTGGCCAGCTGAAGAGTGGCCTCTGTGACAAGCTTCCCTGGCAGGAGGAGCAGAATGAGCACAAAGACTCAAGAGAGCCCCTAGGTATCACAACTACAAGGAACACCCAGTTACATACTCAGATTAAGCAAGCTCAGGGCCTATGGCCTGTCTTGGGATCACTCAAGGATCCCAACAAGAGGGCACAAAGATCTCTATCTGGCACTCCCACTTCCTATCCTCCAGCTACACTCTTCCCAACTGCTATTCCCCTGCACTACAAAGAGCAGTGAAAACTGACCCACACAGCCTGCTACGTAGACCACCTGGCATCATGAAAGGAAGACCCAAGCCCTGGCTCTCCCTGAGCCTATCCTAAGCCTTCCTGACTACATGCTCTTGCTATAAGGGCTCCAATCAAACAGAATGCAACAAAGAAATGGGTACCTTGAAATCATTTTACCAGTGACAGAAACAGCCAGGACCCAGTGGTGGCAGCTGCAGCAATCATAGGGTAACTTAAGACAGATTATTCACGTGGCCTGACTGTGGCTATGGCTCCAACTGCCACTTCCCTTGCTATGGTCAGTTTTCTGGGCATGGCTCTCTAGACTTCCTGTAGGTTCTATAACTTTCCGCACATCCTTCCAATGACTTTCTTGTATCTAATTAGCTAGAAACATCTTCTGGATTTGCAACCAAGAATCCTGACAGATACCTACATCTGTTTTCAGGTGCCAGCCCACTGGTGATGGTCCTTGGCATACTTGATTCCCTACCTCTTAACTCCTTGCAGCCCTCAACTACTCTGGTCACTAGAAACCACTCTTCTACCACTTCCGCCATTTTACTTCTGGAATTCATCTAGCTCAGGTGTCCCAGAATTCTTTCTTCCCAAGCTCAAATATTGCTGTTGCCAAAACTTCATTCCTCAGTCATCTAATTTCCTTATCCTCAACTTTCTCTTGGCTACTTTGATGCTTTCACAACTTCATTCTTCACCTGAATACCAATGCCACCAGTATATTCAACCTCTTGCTAGATATCCTACTATGATATCCTGTAGATGTATCAGTATCAATATGTCATCAAAGTCATCCTTTACCTCAGCCTCTACACATTGTTTCTCCTATTCCACTTGTTATTAACTACCATGTTAGACAAGCTTTAGCTTTGACCCACAGCTAAAATGCTATCAATTCTATCACCAAATGCAATCAATTCTACCTTTATAACACAACTCTGGGCTGGGGATTTAGCTCAGTGGTTCCACCACCTGCCTTGTAAGCGCAAGGACCTGAGTTTGATCCCCAGTACCAAACAAACAAACAAACAAAAAAAAAAACAGTATAACACAACTCTACTTTTTTAAAAATAAACTTTATTGGGCTGGGGATTTAGCTCAGTGGTTTTGCCGCGGGCTGCACAAGCGCAAGGACCCGAGTTTGATCACCGGTACCAAAAAAGCACACCAAAAACAAATAAAAATAAACTTTTATTCCATTCCCCTGTCAAGCCCCCTCCCCTGTCAAGCCCCCTCCCCTCCCTATGTAAAGGAGCTTTGTTTCCATTTTTTCCTTCAACACAACTCTACTTTTTAAGATGGTAATTCTGTCTCTTCACTTAAAGTTCCAGCCAGTTTCTACCCTATTTCAAGACCTTATCACTATTTCAACACTTACACCTTGGTCCAGGGATTGCAAACCTTTTAGAGCTTTCAATGATAACAAACAGCTGAGTGCAACATACATGTCATAGGTTTGCCACCACTGCCTTAGTCCTATTTGTGATGTTCTAACAAGATATCTTAGACTGGGTGGCTTATAAGCAACAGAAATTTATTTCTTACACTTCTGGAGGTTGAAAATCAAGAATCAAGGTGCCAGCAAATTCAATGTCTGGTGAAGACTCCTATTTCACAAGTGGGTGTCTTTTTACCGTGTTCTCACAGGGTGAATGGGGCAAAGCAGCTCTCTGAGCTATTTTTTATAAGGGCACTGATCCTATTCATGATCTAATCACCTATCAAAGGCTTCGACTCCTACTACCATCACCTTGGATGTGGGATGTTAACAAATTTTGAGGAGATACAGACATTTATTCTGTTGCAACATCATACACCTATCCTTCTAAGTCACAGAGCTGATCAAGTCACCTCCCTACTAATTAACCTTTATCATGTGTACCAAAAGTCTTGCAAGGGAGACTTTCACATGTGTTAGAAGCCACTGGAGAGTTTTGTTAACAAAGGAGCGCTTTCTGAATCGGCCCTCTCCTCATTGCACAAGCACCAGGCAAGCAGGCACCCACTGCCTTTGACTAAGAATAAATCTACCTTCTGATTTGTCTGTCTTCTGATCAAGGTTTGTCTTCCCAAGAACTTAAATCTCAGTGGTCAATCCTGAATCTGGAGCAAGGAACCCCCTAGAACTAGAAGTTCAAAGGAAACCTGAGGCACTTATGTCCCCAGCTGAGGCCTGCTGCAGCATAGATGAGAGAGGCCAGGTGAAAGATCCAATATTTGTAATCCCAGCTACTTGAAAGGCTGGGGCAAAAGAATTACAAATTCAAGGCCAGCCTGGTTATTTAGTCTCAAAATAAAATAATAAAAAGGGATGGGGATATAGTTCAGTGCTCCCTGGATTCAATTTCCAACAGTACCACCCCCCACACACATACACAAAACAGGAAGTTACGATGAGAGAGTGATTTAGGCTTAAAAGTCATAGTCTGGATTGCTCATGGAGAGGGTTGTCTTAGTACAACATGGGCCTAAAACTGGTAGCTCCTGGAGACCCTGGTAGCCCAGCAAGCTGCTATACTTCCAGGAAGAGAGTAGTCCTTTTCCGCTTTTTTCAAATTTTTTGTTTTGTTTTTTAAGGCAGGGTCTTGCTATGTAGTTCAGGCTGACGATGAACTCACTATGTAGCCTAGGCTGGCCTCAAACTCCCAGCAATCCTCCTGCCTCAGCCTCCTGAAGGATTACAGACATGTACTACTCTGCCTGGGACTGGAAGGAGAGCTGAGTGTGTAACCAAAACAACTGCAGCTCTAAGGTCCTCTTCGCTCTCTATCACGTGGCAGAGCTAATCCCTTTGGATGTAATGAATCCTTGGAGTTCTATACGAGGGTTCCTGGGCCACTAAATGTTATCCCAAAAGAAATACTGGACTTCCTGTTAATCAATAATGAAAGAGCTTGAGTAATTTGTTTGATAAAATGAGGAATGTGGCCCAAGATGGTGAAGGCATTCAGTTATCAGTGGTTCTTCCCCAGCTACTCTGCAAAAGAACAAGAGCTTCAGATCTCTCATTTAAATGCCTCATTCTTACTTAGTCCTAAATAATATTTCCAACTTCATTTCCCACCAAAGCCCTAGTCACACCAAATGCTCTGCCCTGCATAGTACTTTCCTCCTCACAGAATGCCTAATCACCCTTATCCCTAAGGCTCCATTGTCACCTTCCACTTCATTCCTACACTCAGAACTAAGAGGCTGCACCTGTGCTTAGTGCGCCATATGTCGGATAGTTATGGCCAGGTCGTCCTCAAGGAAATTCCCTGAGAGCAGCTGCTACCTCTTGTTTCACTGTCATTCCCAGAAACCTACCACAGGTTGTTATACATGACAGTCACTGTTACGATTTAGAGTAGATGTCCTCAAGAGGCTCAGGCACTTAAAGAGGCAGGGCAGTAGAAGGTGATTAGATTACTGGGGCACGATAAAGCTGACTTGCTGTTAGGACAAATCTCCTTCCCAGGCTCTTCCCTTCTCTCCCTGCTTCTTGGCCACTATGACTATGACCTGAGGGGCTCTTCGTTCACTATGCCTGTCTACCATGCCATTTCTGCCTTGGGAGCTGGCCAATCATGGACTAAAAACGTGAGCCAAAATAAACCTCTCCTTTTAAGTTGTGGGTGTTGGTATTGCGTCTCAAGGATGAGAAAGTGGCTAGGACAGTCACCTAATAGATATTATATTTAAGAGAAAAATTAAGTGAGAGAAGCTCAGCCGGTCCGAGAACCTGGAAGGAAGCTCCCCGCCTCCACCCCAGGCTCCTAGGGCAGAGAAGCTCAGCCAGTCCCAGCACCCGGAAGGAAGCTCCCCCACCGCCATCCCAAGCTCCTAGGGCAGAGGAGCTGAGCCGGTCCCAGAACCCGGAAGGAAGCTCCCCTGCTGCCATCCCAAGCTCCTAGGGCAGAGAAGGTGAGCCGTGTGGGTGCCAGAAGCGCACGCACACACACACACACACCCCGCCGTGGAAATGAGAAAACACGAACAAGCCTCAAAAACAGACTTCCAGATCACCTACAACAACCCCAAAGGGAAATGAGATGGAACAATCTAATACTCAACCACCTGGACTCTCTGAACTGGCAACAAAAGAGGATCTGGGAAAAATGAAATTAGAAATAATTACTCAGATAACAGCAAAGATTTTGCTCATGGTGCAAGACATGATTAATAAATCTAGAGAGGACACAGA
>NW_004624740.1:31079440-31090002 GCF_000247695.1 Heterocephalus glaber | reverse complement strand
CAAGATGCATTATGTAAAGGTACAATTCCCAATGAGAAATGTAATTGTGTTGTATACCTACAATGTACCAATAAAAGAATTTAATACAAAATAAAATAAAATAAAATAACAGATTTAGTAAAATAAAATCTGCATACTATAAAAAAAAGGAGAATATAACAGCAAAGATTCAAGCTGGTCCTTCTCCAAATAAGTAAATTGCAACCTTTCTCAATGAGAAGAAAACATAAGCAAACTTAAAAACCTTATTCAGGATAGCATACAAGCCATAGATTTAGCCATGTGTCAGAAGTAAGCAAAACCTCCACTCACTCCCAACCCAAGCCAATCCAAGTCTCAGGTCACTCACAGGAAAAGTACAGGTACCTGATACTGAATCAAGCTACAGTAGGGATGAACCTTGGAAACTGACAGACTCATGGATGAGTCTGCTGAACAAAAGAAGCCGGAAAGCCAAATGGCAAAAGATTGCCTTTATGTAAAATATCTAGAAGAGGCAAAGGACATAGAGACAGTAGATTTAAGGTTGCTGGGGATATAGACAGGAGAAAGAATGACAGCTAACAGGGATAGGGTTGCTTTTTAAGACAATAAAAAAAATTCTAAAATTAGTGTTGATAGTTGCACAACTTTGAATATACTAAAAATCACTCAACTGAATTATTTTAAAAGGTACCTATTATGATACGTTAATTATAGTTCTTATAAAAAAAATACTTGTACTTTATTTCTAAAAAGACCAAAGATTCACAGTTCCTTGCTGAGAATAAGCAAAAGATAATAGGAAATAGTGAGATAGCTCTTTCACAAAAGGGAAGAAGACCAAGAGATGGAGGGAGAAGAGGGGAAAGGGATGAAAAAAGATGTGTTATGAATATGTACCAACTCCTCATGAGGAATATAATCATTATGTGCTACAAACATGTTACAATAAAAAAAAATTTTTAAAGAATACATCCTACAAATCTCACACAGGGCAGTAAGCCATGCATTCAGATCTGAAGAGCTAAAAGACCATTCTCAAGTTAAAAAGAAAAACTGGGGCTGGGGCTTGGCTCAGTGATGAGTGCTTGCCTGGCCTGTGCAAGGACCAGGTTCCATCCCCAAAAATGCAGAAAGAAAAAAAAAAAGGAGTAAGAGGAGGAGAAAGGTAGAGAAGACATGTGGGAAGGGTCCAGAAAGGTTATGAAAATATGCCTTTCAGTGGGAGGCAGAAAATAGAAACATATGAGAGCCAAGGAGATGAATTCCTCTTACTGTAAAATAGGAAAGGGTACAAAATATTGTCATGGTGGCACAGATCCAGCAACAATCTCTGAAAGAGACTCTTTCCTTATTCAGCCAACAGTGTTCATTTGCTACATCCATGAAAGCACTGCTAGTTTGTTTTTTCTATAAAGTTTAAAAAGCCTGCAGATATTGTATAACATTTTTGCTCTAAATAACAGATGTATTACTGATGTCCTGACCCACAGAAAGGTAGAAAAATCATCTAAACATAGTATATGGGTTTCAAGGAAACCCACTCATAAAATCAAATCCAAGAAGATTAACTCAGGTTACTACAGACCACATGATTTCTTCACAGGCAGCACTGGTCTCAAATAGCCCCCAAACAGGATGTCTGGCTACAATTAGAAGAAATGAGAAATGTAAACCACTCCCCAACATAAAAAAACCAAAATGTTTGACACACACAAGTATGTGAAAATCACTAGTCTTGTGATCATTATACTGATCACAAAAATTATTTTAAGACATACTTCATCTTCATCAAGTGTTAATATGTACTTGGTCCCCATAAGACATGAAGATGCAAAGCTTTTATAGTAACACACTGAAGTAGATATGCAAATATAAAATTTGAACTGCTGATTCTGAACTTAACTGTGATGGCAAATGAATAAATATGGGTACTATTGAAAAAAATTAAGAGAACCTGGCTTTCTTCCACAACTCATTGCTATCTCTATACCAGCGTGAACATGAACAACACTGTATTTTCAAGAGTCCTTGCTCTCCTTTATATTCATAGGGCTCAGGCTCTCTGGGTTCTCATGCATTACTATTTTCTGCCTCCCGCTGAAAAAATGTGTCAGCCTCGCATATACTCTCTGGTTATATGGTGTGAACATAATATTAAAAGGGAAAAACTAAAAATGTCTAGACTAGTCGCAAACAGAATTAATACTTCAGAGTGGAATTTAAATCAGTCATTTGAAAGGGAGACTCCTAGATCCTCTTGCTATTTCTTGAATACTTTTTTTTTTTTTTGGTTCTTGAATACTTTCATAGAGTGTCATTTTTTTCCCCACCCTGCCCTTTCCTTTACTAAATTTTCATACAATGAGTTTGCTATGATCATCACCGAATATAAGAACAACAAAAACATTACACCCAGATCCTGTATTAGTCTCAGCTGCAGCTAAACTTAATTTCTTTTAAAACACTAACAGGAAAGCATTGAGGGAAGGAAGAAGAAAAAGACTCATTCCTTCGAGAGTCAAGGTTTGTTCTTTATCCAAGGATCTGACAGCAAAAGCATCTCCTTTGTATTATGTAACTACAGTTTGTCTTACTAAATATTCCAATTCTAAAGTTCATTTCTTTAAAAAACTATGGCCAAATATTCAAATAAAATTTGTACTATGCTAAGCCAGATAACTAATCACCTCCATATGGGTGTAGGGCTAACAAACCACTGTGCATGCCTGTTCCAAATTCACCCACACACATATTCCATTAACATCTGAGCCATTTAGTAACTTCTTTTGGTTATCAATTTAATCCACATTTACCAAAGAACAACAAAAAAAATGAATGGAACTTTGACCTGAAACAAGTAGATGATTTTAACATATTTGTAATAAAAATTACATCAAAGAAACCAAAGTATTTTTCTACTTATACATATAACCTGGTCTATAAGATGTAAATAATATTAGGCAACAGGCCTGCACTCTTCAAAAAAGTGGAAAAAAACAAACACTAAATTTAAGATGTAAATCTTAATTAGAGCCTGATATGTAAGAAAAATAGTTCTAAAAGATGTGTTGGGAAAACTAGGCAAAGCAGAGTTTGGACTATCTGTGAAATATTTCAGAATTACTGTTTCTTAAGTATGATGATTGTGGTTATATAGACTATTCATAGTTAATGAATACAGTAGTAAAATAGTTAAGGGAAAAGTGTAATGTTTGTAACTTACTTTCAAATGGCTCGCCCACAAAAAAGAAAAAAACTGTCATTAAAAATTGTATATTAGGGCCGGGGATTTAGTTCAGTGGTTTCGCCATCTGCTGAGCAAGCGCAAGGACCTGAGTTCGATCCCCGGCACCAAAAAAAAAAAACCCAAACAACAACAACAAAAATTGTATATTAAAGAGAAAGCAAATATAGTAAAATTTTAACAACTGATAAACAATATGTGAATACTGATTATACCATTCTTTCATGGTTTTTTACATTTGAACATTTGATACTGCCAACCATGAGTTTTTCCTAAACCCAAATACAATAGTTCTTCCAACTCTGCTTGGAATATAAATGTGGACAAGCAAGATTTTAATATGTTGATGACTGACATGTTGAATGTCTACTAATTGTTTAGGATTTCGATTAATTCTTCATATAAATACTGTACTTGCACTTGGGTTTTTAAATGTTCATTTCAAATACAAGAAAATTGAAGATTAGGGAATATAACTAATTTACACAAAGTCACAATGCTAGAAAAGATAGAGGCAAATATGTTTACTTAAAAATACGTCAATTTCAAACAGAACAATCAGGTTCAAATGTTTAAACAAACTTATGTAAGCATACAGAAAGTATAGACACAAAGTCTCAAAACAAACCATTAACATTGCAGTTGACTAACTTCTGCCTTGAACTAACAGAATTATCTGAAATATCCTCAATGATTGACCTAATATAGCCAACAGACAAAAATTTTTAAGTCATAGAGACAAAGAGGGGAAAAAGAAGCCTCTCCAATCCCACAGTTATAAAATTAGGAAGAAATGGCTGCATGATGTTCTCCACCATGATTCATACCAACTCAGCCACAAAGTCAGGGCTGAGGAATTGTGACAGTCCTATGGTTCCATCTCCATTAATTGAATGGGAATAATCATCTCTAGATAGAGAGAGGAGCATTTTCAGGAAAATCAGGAAAGAAGAGCTTCAACTAAAGTCACATAAAATTAAGGAGTTACACAAAAAGCTCCCCTCTCTAGCATGTGGAGAAGATCCTCAGGTTAGTATGACTGCCCAAGCCTGGCTTTAATTCCTTGTAACTAGTGACAGCTGGAACAGCCCTGACTGCCCACAACTTTATAACTCTAAGGAAAGAGCACACCTGTGAAATCTGTTCCTGAAATTTCCAGTCACCAATGGACTCAATTATGTTTCTTGATTGCTAAAACCAAGATAAAACTACCCACATTAAGCTCCTGAGAGTCAAGAACTTTTCCTACTTGATGTTCTCTGCAAAGGGAATTGGCCAATCATAGGTTAAGGTAGTGGGCCCAATTCACTCCTGAATTCAGAACTCATGGGCAGGCCTGCACCAAACTTCAAGGTGGCTAGAAGGACTTGGATAGCAGACTTCTCTCTAAAGAATTAAATTCCTTTCTAACCTATTTCAAACTTTTATAGGTAAAATGGAAAAAAGAAATAAAAATTTTAATATGAAACTAGTGAAAGTACTTCTAAAAAAGATGGCCTTCATTGTCTTTAGACACAGGATAGTCCAATCTTCACCAGGATCATAATACATAACAGTTGGCAGGAAAACAGCAAAGAGAAGGCCCCTGACCCTTCCACTCTGAGGAAAGGGGCTGGGGGCCCACAGGGGATGGAGGCAGCATGAAGGTAACAGACTTAAGTCCTAAAACCAAGTGTCCAAGCAGTAACAGCAACAGAAGCCAGGCGAAATATCTCAGCTTATGTTCTTTCCAGGAAAAAAAAAAAGTCATGTTCTGTATGCCCAGCCGAATTACTGGGCATTTGTGAGGCAGAACAACTATTGAGGGAGCCAAACGAGGGCGAGGGTGGGACACACAGTGCCACTCCAGACTCTGCTCCTCTGTCTGCAGTCACTGGGAGTGAAGGCCCTGGGACAGGTCTGAGGAGCAAGAGGTAAAGTTTGTAAAGACTAGTATAACTACAGAAAGGAAGAAGGTAGTTTAGTTTTTTCTGTGAAAAGAGAAACATTCTAGTAACCATTTGTCTAGTAGGCAGCTCAGCCACTATTTTAAGTGAAAAAGCTAAGTTTTAGAAACATGTTACTTTAGGAATCCATAGATACTTTTTTAACTCCCAAGAAAATTATTTTGGAAGAACACTTGTCCAGGATGAAGATTCTCTTTATATAAAGCAATGACAGGCATCATTTTATTCTCCAAATATTTCGTGCTCTCAAAAATGCAGTCACATACCAAATCAAAGTCTGCAATCACACTTGGGAAATACAGCCTCATCATGTGAACAGGCCCAACACTTGAAAGACACAAAAAAATCTTCCAATTTTCCCATACTCTAACACAAACAAAAATGAATTCATTTGTCTGATTCTTTCTCGACTCAAAAAAATTTTAATCTAATTAGTGAAAGTTGGAAAAGGGGATTCTTGATCATTTTATTTCCTCTCTGCTAAGAACTAAAAGGAAGTCCTGTCTTCTAACAGAATATTAAATACCCAATGTCTTCTACCTTTGATTATTGCATGTTTCTTATATTTCTGTTAAAATAAATGTAATCATAAAAGTTTTCCAAATGAAATTATTAATGTATTCTGAGCATATGGAAATATATTTTATTTATATATTTTATATAGTGGGAGAAAGTATTAGTCTCAAAAAGGAAATATAACCTAATGCAGCTCTTAACGATATACATGCTCAATATTTATCAAAGAGAAAATGTTTTTCTCTCTGCACTCCATGGCAATTAGTGACAGAAAGGAAACCTACCTACAGCTAGAGCCAGCATCATGCCCTTGGCTCCAAGTTTCAGTACACCTCTGCTAACCTTTCAAACAGGAAGGGTATTTACTGCCCTACATGACAGGAAGTGTGGAGAAAGGGAGGATCATGGGTGGGTTAAATTCGACATCAAGAATCCAGCTGAACATCCTCAGTACAGGTATGGAACTGGATGGACTTGAGGGACACCATGACTGTAAGCTGCCTTACACCCAGGGCCAATGGAGTCTAGCATAAGAAAAGGAGCTGTCTCCTTGTATATTTAAAAGGGAAACAACTTTTCCAAGATTTGTAGTGATAAGATCCCTTTCACTGATGGATAGGTAACTGTACAATTCATAATTCTGTGAGCAAAGAAGAAAATGAGGATGGATTCACAATGGGACTAACAGCGTCCTTTACTCAGAGTCAAACTACTGTAACAATACCCACAACTACCCAGGGATGGCAAATAAGAGAAATAAACGGGTTAATCAATCCATCTCCCAATGCAAAATATCTAGATCCCATTTTATGGTTTCACATCAAAGGATGTTATTTAAATTTCATTTTATAGAAAGGAAAAAACATTTTAAAATTCTAGTAGCTATCCTAGTACTTAAATCAACTATTAGAAATAGCTAGTTACTGCCTTAATGAACCTTCATATTACAAACTGTGGTTTTAAAGAACCTCCAGAATGTGAAATAATAAATGTAACCCAGATGTTGACTAAAAAAATGAAAACAAGATTGTTTTTACTTCATAGCAACCAAATAGGTCAACCCATTTCCTCCTTCAGAGAATTCTCAGAGGACCACAAGCTCCACTCAAAGAGCATGTGTTTCATATGTATCTGTCCACAGAAAAAGGAAATGCTGCTGTCCAAAATAAACGGGAATATTGTATGTTCCCATGAAAGTGAATTTAAAAATTGCAGTAAGGCTGTGTCTACACATTGCCAAACATCTGGATAAAAACTGGAGGGAAAAAAAAATCATGAATTAACCAGTTATTGGGAAATATTTTTCAATCATCAAAATGCTTAGTTTTATGTATAGTTTTATTTATTAATTAGTGAAATAAGTTTTTCAAAAAGAAAAAAACAAGTCCTAATGAGAATTTTAAGACAGGAACTTTACTTTTTCCTATTTGAACAGTGCTCCTGGTGACTTCCTGTAAACTAAGTCAGCTAAAAGAGTAAATTTGCTCTGTTAAAGTAAATTATAAAATCTTCTTAGCCAACTAAATTGACTCAGGTGAATCTCTCCTAATATTTACACAATATTGAGAGATATATATCTGAAATAAATGCTTACTGAATAGTCTCCAGCCAAATTATAAAACACTTCAGAAGCTGAAGTCTATTCTATCATTTCATTTGGGAACCTGACATTAACTATAAAGTATACAAGTTTGGTTAACTTCAAAAGTCAGGAAAGAGGTATATTTTCTTTTTTATTCTTTTTATTAGTACATGTTTTATAGTACATAATAATTAAATCTATCGTGAGCTGGTATGAGAAAGATGCATTTTCTACTCCTATTCAAATGATTTACTATTTTCCCACAAATTTAAAAATAGTTAATACATCTTAACTTCAAAAATAATACATTTTGGGCCGGGGATTTAGCTCGATGGTGCCGCCACCTGCCTCACAAGCACAAAGTCCTAAGTTCCATCCCCGGTACCAAAAAAGAATTAAATTAATAATAATAATAATAATAATAATAATACATCTTAAGCAGCATTTTGAGTACTTTAATAAAAAACTATTTAAATTTCATTTTACTCTAGAACAGCAGTTCTATTACATACTGACAAACCTGTTTCCTAAAAGACCTGCCAATAATCTCCTTGAGCTCTGAGCTCTCTGGCTTTCCCTTGACTCTTGCCACAGGCCAAACTGCTACTTCACCTGCAGCCAACACAGCCTACTGCCTACCTCTATCTTCATTTGGATATTTCACAAACAAGTCACATTTTAATTCTTTCAGTAAAAACTGACTAGTTCATTGCAGACAAACCCTTCTGCCAAAAATACCTAGAAAAGCTCAACAAAGTATGAGAAACAACTGTTTGGGCCGGGGATTTAGCTCAGTGGTCCCGCCGCCTGCCTCAAAAGCGCAAGGACCCGAGTTCGATCCCCAGGACCAAAAAAAAGAAACAACTGTTTGAAGGCATCAGGAAACTACGCACACAGGGAAGACTGAGGAGGCCAGGATCCCAGGAAAGACAATGCAGAGAGAAAGCCCAATCACCTGAGTTGCTCTCCTCCTTGAGGCATTTACCAATTCACAGTGGAAGCTGAGGGACAATACACTGAACAGAAACAAGCAACTGAAAATGTTAGCACAATCTCCACCACTCTTAGGAAAACAGAGGGCAAAAATTAGAGTTCAAGCAACAGCCAAGTAGATGAAGGCCTGCTAAACATCCAGGCTTTCCCTTGAGACCACTGAAGGCAGCTCTACCCTAGAGAAAAGTAAACCAGAAAAACAGACCACTCCTCACCGATTTAAAGTGTATTCATCCCTTCACCTAAAATGCTTGCCAGGGCTCTTGTTCTTTTGTTGTGTTGTTTTGTTGTGGTTTGAGACAAGGTCTCAATATATAGCCCAGGCTGGCCTCAAACTCACCATCCTCTTGCCTCAGCCTCCCAAGTGCTGAATATAGGCATATAACACCCCTCCCAGCTGCTAACTTCTCTTGAGGAAGACAGCTAGAGTCTCAAATTATTCATTCAATTGTTCATACATGTTTTCTAGAATTCAATAAAGCTTAATAGGCATATCTAGAGTCAAGATCGTGAAACAGAAAACCAAAGGTGAAATAAACAGAACACACTCACAGGGCATCTAAATACTGGAATCCTCACACAGACTTTATTATAACTGTTATTAGTATAATAAAGAAGTTAGTTGACAAGATGAAAATTTCATTAGAAAAAAACTGGAGTCTTAAAGAATAAAAAGACAGACATGGTGCCACACACCTGTAATTCCAGCACTTAAGAGGCTGAGGCAAGAGGATTGCTATGAGTTCGAGGCCAGTCTGGACTACAGAGTGCATTCAAGGCCAGCCTGAACTACACAGAAAGACCCTGTATCCAGAAAAGAAAAAAAAAAAATGAACTCAATAGATGGGTTTAACAGCAAGTAGAGCTAAACAAAGGACTGACACAGTGGGATATAGCTAAAAAAAATACAGAGTGAACCACAGAGAGACAAAGGATGAAGAAAAGAGTCTAGAATACACATATATAGAATATGATGATTAGAGTATATATCTAACAACATGTAATTAGAGTCCAAGAGAGAGTGAATGAGGAAATGCTAAAGTAGATAATGACCAAGAATTTTCCAAACCTAAGATCAAGCCTCATCACAACTCTACCAAAAACCAAGAAAAACAACTAATCAAAGCAGAATAAAGTCAAGAAAAGCCACATCTGGTCATGTTACACAGTAACACTACTGAAAACCAAAGGCAAAGCAGCCTAAAGGGGGTGAGGTGGAAGCTAATACCAATTTCAAAAGAGCAACAACAACATGACACCACAACTGATTTCTCCACAGAAGCAATGGGAGCCAGAAAGCAATGAGATGAACCCTTCAAAGCACTACTGAATGAAATTAACTTGATAACTTAACTTGTACACCCCATGAAAATATCCTTCAAAAGTGGAAGCAAAGACATTTTTGAAAAAACAAAAGCAACATCACTACCCATCTAGCCACATAAACTAAAAACTCCAAGTCATCTTTAACTCCGGGTCCTATACCTCTAATCTCCTCCAACCAGTCTGTGTCCATTTGATTCTTCAAAATACATTTCATCACTGGTAAAGCAGTGCAATTTAGAGCAATACATAATTTCTTACTCATGAGACAGGCAAACATTTAACAGTCTGACAAACACCAAGTGTTGATTAAAATGTTATGAATCCTGAAAAATAAGAACACTACTCACCAGCCCATAATGAAAGCAATCTGTCAATACAGTATCTGGAAAAACTGAAAGCATGCCTATAACTCATGATTGCAATTCTAGCAATATACTCTAGACAAACTCACACACTTGTGAAAAGAGACAAGCCTAGGGAGCTCACTCAGTACTGTTTGTAACAACACCAATATAAAATCAACATATGAAATTCCCTGGGTGTGTTTGGTGCACACCTATAATCTCAGTGCTCAGGAGACTGAGGCAGAAGGATTACCAGCAGCTCATGGCCAGCCTGGGCTACATAGTGAGTTCAAGTACAGCCTGAATTACATAGCGAGACTCTGTTGAAAAAAGAAAAGACGAGACAAGACATATAAAATCCAACATAGAACAATATAAATAAAATATGACAGAAGTAAATCTATATATTATTACATGGATAATCTCACAAGCAAGATGCAAAACATTACACAGAATATGGTACCAGTTTTATAATTTTAAACCAAAAAGAGCACCATATATTGTTTACAGATACATACATCTGTTAAAGTATAAAAAATATACCAGAGGGTGGGCCAGGGATTTAGCTCAGTGGTTTCGCCGCCTGCTGCGCAAGCGCAAGGACCCAAGTTTAATCCCCAGTACCG
>NW_004624740.1:31041058-31079340 GCF_000247695.1 Heterocephalus glaber | reverse complement strand
ACACACACACACACACACACACACACACCCCAGAGGGTCCCACAGCAAACCCATAATGGCTGCCTCTAGGAAATACAAAAGGAAGGGAATACTGAATAGGAGCAGGGATTGCTACACAAATGTAGTCTCAACTTTATTCAGTATTTGTTGAAAATATTTATGAAAGAGGCCTACTATGCACCAAGCAGTGTTTCATATCACTGCAAATAATATTCTTGCTTTCACAGAACTTACATTCAAAGAGAGAAAAGACAGATGATAAATGTATGATAGGTAAGGAATAATACATGCTAAGAAGAAAAATAAACCTGGGGAAAGGGAAAAAGTGACAACGGGATGCTATTTTAGACAGGCTTATTGAGGAAGACCTCTGTGGTAAGGAGATATTTTGGCAGAAACCTACAGGGGCAGCAAGTATAAAGGCACCTAGGCAGGGGTGCACCTGGCAAGTTCAGACAGTGGCAAGACCACCAGTAAACCTGACTTGAATGGAATGGAGAAAACAGATAGGAAATGCTGAGACAACAGAGAACTAGAGCAAGAGCCAAGGACAGCCCCCAAGGTAAGAATTTTTTTTTTTTTTTAGGTATTTTTAAAGAACTATTACCCAGGCGTGGTCATGCACACCTCCAGTCCCAGCCCTCTGAAAGGCTGAGGCAGAAGGACTACAAGTTCCAGCCTGGTCTGGGCAACTCAGTGACTCAGAGAGACTCTATCTCAAAAAAATTTAAAAAGTATTGGGGATGTAGCTCAGTGCAAAGGCCCTGGGTTCAATCCCCGGGACCAGAAAAAAATATATATTTTTAAAAAAGGATTTGTGACCAAGACCACAAACTGCATGTGGCCCCACAAAATCTAAAATAGTATTTACTGTCTGGCACTTTTACCAAAACAGCTGCAGCCCCGAGCTGGAGCATGCAGGATGCCACAAGGTCTGAAGACAGCATCTGAATAAGATGAGGACAGGGCAGACTCAGAGGAGTATAACCTATTCTGAGGTATAGTAAACAAAGATGACAACATGAACTATTAGAAGGTTAAGGCAAAAAAAGTGAAAGCACCAAAAATTTGACCCCAGTAGATGGAAGAATGACACAGCCACATACTGAGAAAGGAAAATATATCTGGAACACTCTATTTAAAAAAAAAAAAAAAGCTGAGCATGGTGGCACACACTTATAATCCCAGCCCTCTGGGAGGCTGAGGCAGGACAGCAACTTAGCAAGACAAAAAAATGAGCCTTGGGGGCCAGAGATTTAGCTCAGTGGTTCTGCCACTTGCCCTGCAAGCGCAAGGAGCCGAGTTTAATCCCCGGTACCAAAAAAAAAAAAAAAAAAAAATTGTAGGGGGAAAAAGAAGAACCAAGAGAGATTACATAAAGGTGTAAATTTCCAATGATGAATGTCATTATATTGTATACCTAAAATGTACCAATATAATAAAATTTAAAAAAAAAAATGAGCTTGGGGATGTAACTCAGCATAAAGGCCCTGGGTTCAATTCTCAGTACCACAAAAACAGAAAGAAAAAAAGGAAAGGAGAAAAGAAAGACCTAAAAATGATGCCACATAACATTAATAGTTATAGAACTAATTCTGAATAATGGGAACGTGAGTATTTATTTTATTATTTTTTGCATTTTTCAGCATTTTTTTTTCCAGTACCGGGGATCAAAGTCAGGACCTTGCACTTGCAAGGCAGGCACAGCGCCACGGAGCTAAATACCCAGCCCTTTTCAGCATTTTTTATATACACTTGATTTATATATCCTTCCTTCCATGTATACAACTACCACCCTAATCCACCAAACCTCTGAAACTCTCCCCTAAACCACTACAATAACTTCCTCCTTGGTGTCCCCATGTCCCCCATCCTCTTCCTGCAATCTACCTCCATTCAGCAACCCAGAATACCCTTTTGAAAAAGTCAGTGTAGGCAATGAGTAAGAATATGGACTCTCAATTCAGGGCACTGGGTTCAAATCACACTCCACCATTTACTAGCTGTGAAACCTAAAAAATTACTTAGCTTCCCAAGGTCTCCATTTTCTAACTGTAAATGGTGATAATGTTGCAAAGAGTAAACATACTAAGAACTAAGACATGTAATGCACACAGGACAGAATATGACATAGAGCATTATGTAAATATTAACCAAAATTATTGAAAGCAAAATCTAATGCCATTAACCTGTTCAAAACCCTTCAGTGACATCCTGGACTTAAAATAAAATCTGCATTCCTTACCTACTTTTTTGAGAAAGGATCTCACTATGCAGTTCAGGCTGTCCTTGAACTAGCAGTGATCCCCTTTCCTCAGCCTCTCAAGTGCTGGGATTACAGGTGTACATGACCATCCATCCCCAACTGTTACCTACTAAATGGCCTGAACTCTCTCTCCTGCTTCACCCTCTATCAAACCACACACTCAGCTCTCGCCTGCTCAGTTTCTCTCTCTCTGCCTGAGTCACAACCCCTATGGGCTGTACCCAAAGGAGCATTTCCTCAAAGAGGCTGTATCCAGCCACATGCATTCCCTATACCTCCCCCTAGGCATGTCTCATCACCTACCCTACTTCTCTCCATCAATCTCTTGTTGACTTCCTTCAACACATTTAACATAATGAGTAATTATTTTATAAACCTCTTTACTTTTTGTCTCACCATCTAAACATAAGCTCCATGAACAAAGGATATTCACCTGACTTATTCACCACTCTAGCCCTTGTGCCAAGCACAAGGCCTGGCATATGGTAGGAACCAAAATATTATTTAAATAAGTGGCTATAAAGACTATGATCTAAAAGCATATCTAAAGGAAGCTGTCCTGGCAGGCGTGGTGGTGCATGTGTGTAATCCCAGCTCTCAAGAGGCTGAGGCAGGAGGACTGCCATGAGTTGGAGGCCAGCCTGGGCTACATAGTGAGTTCAAGGCCAGTCTGAACTACATAGCAAGACCTTGTCTCAAAAATAAATAAATAAAAAATAAAAGAAGCTATCCTGTCATTTTTAAACACTCAAAAGTACAGTAATAAACATAATAAAACATCATATTATACCCTATAAATATGTGCAATTAGTATTACTGTCAATTAAAAATAAAATTTTATGATCCCCAGTACCAAAATATAAATAAATAAATAAAATTTTAGGGCTAGCAGTAGAGCACTTGCTCTACTCCTAGTACCATATACACACACCATATATAAATATATATATATAATTTTTACAAAGTACAGTGGTTATTAGTTTCCTATGAATAGAATGAAGATACAGATAACCCTCAAAAGAGTATTTTCTTATCAGTATACTATTTTTCCATAAAATTTTGTTTTCTAAGTTTGGAAAAAGTTCAGATAAAAATAAAAAGGCATATAGGGGCAGGGATTTAGCTCAGTGGTTCCGCTGTCTGCCTCGCAAGCATGAGGTCCTGAGTTCGATCCCCAGTACCAAAAAAATGAAAAGGCATATAAAGAAATTTCCTCCCTACTTATATTCTGTCAATCTCCCCAAACAGGTAAGCATTGCTATTTGTTCCTTGTTTAACAGGAGCATTTCCTTAAAAAAAAAAAAAAAAAAATAGTATACAATGAACATTGTCCTACACTTTGCTTTTGTGACTTCACAAGATATTTTGGAGCTCTTTCTGTATTGATTCATAAAGAGTTTCCTCATTCCTTTCTACAACTTCACAACTTCACTCACCATCTGGGTATATGATTTATTTCACAGGTCTCCTGCTGATACACACTAAAGTAGTGAATAATGCTGTGCCTGTATATCTCACAAATGTACAAATGTGTCTGCAGATTAAATTCCTAGAACTGGTATTGCTGGGTTAAAAGACTTAACTTGAACCTCAAAAGCTACTGCCCAACGCTCCTGTATACATCAGGGTCCACTCAGAGAAAAAGCTATCCCTTTCAGGGCCTGAAATAGAGGGAATTTATGAAAAGGAATTGCTTAAAAATGTGAAAGAAAAACTGCAAGGTCAAACAGGAAATGGTAAGAGCCCAAAGATTACCATGAGCAAAAAGTAACTCCCACCTCTTGGTTATAGGGTCAAAGGAGAAGGTATTCCCAAAGCTCAGGCGTTGAAATCAAGAAGCAAGAGCTGGAGCCAAAAAGGCACTTGCAGAGACACTGGCTGTGACAGAATGAGGGAAAGAGAAACTATTTGGTTTCTCACTTCCTTCTTCCATCCTGTCTCCCACCAGCAGCTCCCAAGAACCAAAGGCAACCCCAAAGGCAACTAAGCTGATCAAGGGCCTGGGAAATGCTGCCTGCAGGGGTGAATCCCTCTGCAATGGAAGGGCAAGAAATAGATCTGAGCCAACAGGACACAAACTATATAAACCTTCTTGAGAACTGTGACTAATTTACACTCCTACCAGCAAATGCTAGGGCCAGGGATTTAGTTCAGTGGTTCCGCCGCCTGCCTCGCGAGCGCAAGGGCCCGAGTTCGATCTCGGGTACCAAAAAAAAATTAAGTACCAGCAAATGCTGAGGCAGCTTTGCCAACATTCTGTCTTTAAACTTAGGGTTATCGCTTGTTTGACAGGTGAACGGTGGGATCTCAACCTAGTCTTAATTTACATTCATTTTATTAGTGAGGCTGAGTGTCATTTCACTTGAACACAGACTTAACCCTCTTCTTCACAGATGGGAGTGAAGAGGACACGGGGGGGGGCAATTAAAGTTAATTCACCTCAGGCCAGGGATATAGCTCAGTGGTGCCACCGGCCTGCTTCGCAAGTGCAAGGTCCTGAGTTCAATCCCCAGTAGCAAAAAAAAGTTAATTCGCCTCATCTGCCATCAGTGTTCCATTGAGGAACATCAGACAGACAGATGGTGGCAATGAGCCAAACTAGCCAGTCACCTTCCAAGTAGACATATCCCAAGAACTGTTCTAGAAAAACTGAAAGGCAACAAAGCACCAAATTAAAAATACCTTAACTACACCCTGCACACATTATAAGGAACAATGTGTTCTCATAATCTTGTACCCCTACTCGCTCCTCTTTGTAACTGCCTCCCAGCCATGCGTGCACCATCCTCCTTATCTCACAATGAAAGAAGAAATTACACCCTGAAGAAAAAAATAAAATTATAAGAACAGTGAGAAATCAGCTTTTAAAGTCTTTCATCTGACCAATACAATAAAAAATCTTTTAATTAAATTACTTTCACGCTCTGCTATAGCTATTGTTTGAATATTTACCCCACCTTCTAACCGAACTGAAACTGACTCCCTCAAATTTCTGTCCTATACAGAGGCAACTTCTGTCCTCTACTCTAAAAGTATACCAAAAACATTATGCTTCAATTGGCTGGCAACTGAAATTGTTTTCTCTCAAAAGATTGAACTTTATTTTTACAAAACATGAATTTAAAACAAGGCATTCTTTAAAAGTCTAAATGGTATTATCTTTAAAGAAGTATGTTGAGCCAAGTGTGGTGGTGCATATGCCTATAATCCCAGCACTCTGGAATCAGAGGCAGGAAAATTATAGTGAGTTCTAGCCCAGTCTGGGCTACATAGTGAGTTCAAGGCCAACCTGAACTACATATGGAGACTCTATCTTTAAAAAAAAGAGGTATAACTTCAAACCTCTAACAATAAGAGTTAAATATAAGCACATCAAGTTTATATAACAATCACTATGACTCATAATCCAAAACTGTGAAAGATTTTCATTTGATTCAAAATTACTTATTCCAAGATTGCCAAACATTTTTAAGTATCTTCCACAATGCAAGGAAGAAAGATTTGATAAATCAATAAAGATTAAAAGTTGTTTTCCAGAACCTAGCACACTGCCTTGCAATTCAGTAGGCAATCAAATATCTGTTCATTGTTGAATGTTCCAGAGAGGTTAATTAAATATTACATCTAAAACATGTGCATGCTTTTTATAAGGTGGGGGTTTTTTTTCAAATTTGAAAGGAATGAACATTTATTCCAGAAACATGGAAAATGTAAAAGCTAAGAAAATAAAACAACCATAATGTCACCAGTTTTTACACTGTTCAGACTGGAATGTACAAAACTTTTTTTCAGGGCTGGGGATTTAGCTCAGTGCTTCCACCACCTGCCTCGCAAGTACAAGGTCCTGAGTTCGATCCCCGGTACAAAAAAACACCACTTTTGGGGGGGGGGGTTAATAGGAATCGAACTCAAGGCCTCGTGAAAACTGCTTATTGTTAATAGTTGGAAAATCTTTCAGTCAATAAACTAATCAAATTTACCTCACCATTCTACCACTGAGCATTGCTGTTTCCAATTTTTTACAATTACAGTGTAATGCACATCTCCATGGATCACATTTTTTTCATTTCAGTTATTTCCCTGTGATATACAGTATTGCCAGGAGAGATATTAATAGCCAAAAAGTAATTTTAAGGCTTTTGATACATAATTTCACCCTCTGTTATGGTTCTCAAGATCTATAAGCTGCTGGAGAACACTAACTTCCCTTTACCTTCAAGTCCTCCACACTTCTTTAGTCAAGAGTCAGAAACACTTCCCAAACAAAATCGCCAAGCCAGCTAGTTTCCTTGATTTTAATGTCAAACGTTTAAATACTACGGTTGTTTGCCTTTATTTTCTATCAAGGGGAAAACTACTATGCCAAAATGCAATAGGCAAAATGCAGGGCATCCAGAGGAAATTCATTTGTCAGGATCCGGTGTCTCCAGACTGACAGCCTGGCTGTAGGAGGGTTTCCAACTGGGCTCCTTTTCGTCACAGCACTTTTTCATAAACAACACGCCCACTGGGTGACACAGAACTACCCTGGCTTTAACTATGAAAACTGAACTCGCCAAATGCCATGAATCCTGCCAACTTCCCACCAGCTCCAGGGCATCACTTTTTTAAGCACAAACATTTCCCTCCGAGCAGCACTTGAATTCTAGAAGGCACCTTGATTAACCACTTCATCCTGAAGCCTTCAATACTGCTGATTCTTACAGGCAGCTGCTCCAGCAGCCTGTAATTAAGATTCTTCTAAACACTCCCTTATTATACTGGGTTCTGACGATTCCGTCTGTCAGCAAAAAGGAGATCATTAGAGAAAGTATAGGAAGCCTCAACTTGGGGTGTTTCTGTAAAAAAAAAAAAAAATGGGTTTAACCCTTTGCTTTCCAAACTGATGACCCATTCCATACAGAGAGGTACGTTATCTTATTGAAAACCTATTTCACGGCGTAACACAACAGTAATTTGTATTCCATTAAATAATTTACAATAAACACGACTCTTCCAGCAAAAGGGAACGGATCCTCAGGCACATACATCCTGAGCCACGCCAGGTTATGGGCATGATCCACTTCGGAAAGGTGTCCTCCACAACTGCTATCAGCTCGCACCTCTGCTGCTGGCTGTGGCTTCTAGACTCCCACCCTCTGCAACAGTAACTCGGGTTTTTTTTGCTCTGGGGAGGGCAGGACTCTGTAACCTTTGCTATTCCATAAAACGCGTGCCCAGATCGGGACTCCTTCAGCTGCCCACCTTTCTCGTTTAAGCAATTTCCAGGGACCACTTCTGACCTAAAGCCAGGAAAGGGGTCATGATTTCCAATCAACGTCCCCTCTCCTTTCCCCACCCGGAAGCCGAAGGAGCTCCGATTCAAAACTTTGCCCTCCCCATTTCCCACGGGCGCGCCCGTTCCTGCCACCTGAGAACAGAAGCTTAAAAGGGGTAGATAGAGCACATGGCTGGGCTCCGGAGGGCGTAGACGCTCCCGGCTACAGGATGCAGAAAAGGTCGTCCCCTAAGGTCCCCCGCCCCAGAAGGACGACCTCCTCCCCCAAGCCTCCGCGGCGACCCCGGCCCGGGGCGAACCCGCTGTCGCTCGCGCCGGGCGGCGACTCCCTCGCCCCGGCCCTGACCGGCGCGCCTCGGGCCTCGCGCGGCCGCCAGTCAGCACCGACACCGCCCCGGACCCGGTCTCCTCGGGCGACCCCCCGCCTCAGGCCGCCAGTGGGCCGGACACACTTCCCACACTCACCGCCACCGCCCTCGCCGCCGCCTTCGTCCATCTTGAAGCCACTCCCGCTTCCCGAGAGCCGGGGCCGGCGGGCGAGGAGCCAGGTCGGGGGGCGCCGTCTGAGGCGCGCGCGGGCGACCAAGCGGCTCCTCAGCTCGCGGCCCGGGTCGTGGCCAGGCCTCCTCCCGCCGGGCGGGGCTAGCCGCTCGGCGCGGCGTCACGTGACCTAGGGCCCGCCCCGTCCTAGGCGCGGTGGGCGGAGCTCGAAGCCGCACGGCCCCGCCCGCGGGAACCGGCCGCGCCGGGCGGTGTCCGCGATCTCGGTATTTCTAGGGGGGCAGTCCCCCAGCGCGTGTACCTCCACACCTCTCTAGGCTCTCCCAGCAACCTGGGTACGCACGTTGGGTCTGGGACAACAGGATACCCCACTCTACAATGTCAACCCCTAATTCTTTACGTGTCCAGGGGTCCAGTTCGCACGTGCGCTTGGAGAAAAAGATCTAGAAATGAGCGCACCAAATCAGGCCTTCTCCCTCCAGCCCCAGGACGTGTCAGAAAAATTGCAGCCCTACAGCTTTTAACGTATAATGGAGCCTCTCCTTTCCTTGCGATGCGCGCGTTTTAAAATTAACAAAGTGTAAGGCTTGTAATGAGTGTTGTCATGAAGCTGGAACCGAATCTCAATCCAGCACACCTGGGGCCCAGCCCCTTAGAGCGCCTTAGAAGGATTGGCCGGCCTGGCGTCAGATGCCCTTGGAGTTAGCGCCAATCTCCCTTGAATGGTTGCCAGCTGCCCTGGATTTACGATGCAGAAGGAGTTCTCAATTCAATTTCCCGTGGGTACAGCCAGGAGCTGGCGGAAGGCCTCAGTTCGCCCCTGTTCCACATCTATGGACCGTCTGTCTCCTCCTATCTCGTTTCCAGTAACTCCTGTAGCGTTGAATGTAGGTCCTCCCAACCCTTTCTGCACGAACCAAATTGCATTAAACAGAACAAACATTGTAACAGAGGAGATAGTTCATCTGTAATAGAATTTTCCAGCCACTGTTTTATATTTACAAAGTACCCATTGAATCAAAGGCTCCTTCCACCGTCATCTATCAGAGCAGTTTTCACCTTTTTGTAAAAGATTGTGGAATGGTTCCAAAGAGTTCAATTTCCCAATAACCTGAAGAATTAAACACCCCAGGCATTCTGATGCTTCCTAAAACATAAGGACACTTCTGGGTGTAGATAAGATATTTGGCTCCCTGTGTGATAAAACTGCAACACAGAAAAGAGGCCTGGGAGGGAGTCAGAAGATGTAGGTTGAGGTCCCAACCCACAGATGTGGCTTCCTAATCTTGTTCCTGTCAGCTTTGTTATCTGGGGATAACAGTATCATTGCTGAGAAAAGAAGACAGTATACTTTGAACTTGATAATGTGCTATGTGAGGCTTTGAACTCAAAAATATTATCAATTACATATGCTTTTCAATGTCAATCCCTAATTCTTTAGGTTTCTTAGACTGATCTGGAGGTGCGTCTCTCAGATTATGAATATGAAAATTGTTTTTCTGATCTCCATCTTCTCTTATTTGAATCAGAATAAAGCACAATCCAGTGGTTTGTAAAAATATTGCCCCCATTTTGACAAAGCCTGCAAAAATGTTGGGAGGATAAAGGATTAGGGTGTGTGTCATTTCTGTGCTTTACTGGGGAAACTGGAAGACTTTAAAACTGTCACTTTTTTATTTTTTCTTTCTTTTTTTCATTTTTTTATTACCAGGGATCTAACTCCTGACCTTGCACTTGCAAGGCAGGCATGGTGCCCCTGAGCTAAATCCTGGCCCTATATTTTGTTTTTTGAGACAGGATCTCATTGTGGAGTCCAGTCTGGCCTTGAAATCACTATGTAGCCCAGGCTGGCCTTGAACTTCTGTCAATCCTCTTGCCTCAACCTCCCTGGCACCTCGTGTACAGGCATTACATTAATGTTTCCACATTTATCCACTAAAATAGGCACTCAATTATGTCTAACATTTGGGTTGTTTGCTTGAATGTTGAAAGTTTTATAAATTAATTTGTGAAGAAAGCAATTCATGCAGCAGATATAGATCTAACATAATAGTATTAAACCTAGTTACTGCACTGTTGCAATCAGTTTTACAGTAAAGATTTAGGTACCTCCTGTATATTCTAGTCTCTGTTCTAGCCCCTATCTTCATGGGACAAATGGTTTAGAAGGAATACAACCATTAAGCAAATAATTACACAAATAACTATTTAGCTATAATTTTCCTGTCTTACTCTCTTTATAGACATTCTCCTTCAGTTCCAGGTGGCATGGTGGTCCTTTCCTTTAATACCCAGCACTCAGGAGGCTGAGGCAGGGGGATCACCATGAGCTTGAGGCCAGCCTGGGCTACAGGGTGAGTTCAAAGCCAGCCTGAACAATATAGCAAGACCCTGTCTCAAAATTTTTTTTAAAACCCACCTTCAGAACAGAGGCTGTAAATCTGTTTTTATTTTATGTCAACGATCCACTGTAGGCTGTGGCTTTTTTTTTTTTTTTTTTGGTATGGGGAATCAAATTCAGGGCCTCATGCTTGCCAGGCAGGCAGGCGCTGCACCTCTGAGCTACAACCCCAGCCCCTTATTTTTTTAAAAAGGGAGAAAACAGTATTTGCTAGATGACTGGAGCCAAGAAAAGTAGAAGACATTTTGAAAACATGTTGAAACCCATTTATTGGCCTTCTGACCATGGCAGAAATAGTTTAAGAAATCACAGATGTGCACATTCTGGAAAGGTCAGGACTTCTCTGTACATTCATCTCCACCCTGCAAGTGGAAGTCTGTAAAATCAGACAGAAGTGTCCTCTCCTAGCACTAAGGGTCACAAGCCCCAAATCCCTGCCAGAGCTCATTTCTTTTCTGCCTGGCCAGAAAGATGCTGTGCAGGCTGCCCAAGCTGTGGCTACTTCCAGACCCTGAACCAAGCAGTTCTCCTCTCTTCTGATAAGGGTCAAGAAATGCAGACGCAGTGGTGGCTATCAGCAGATGGGGACCTAGACTAATCCGTTACATCTGCTTGGGAGGGGCAGGTTCAGTCCAGGGAAGGCACAGACCTCGGGGCCAGCTCACTATAGGCTCAGTCATGAAAGGAATGTTTTCCAGAACCTAATTTCATCTAGGCATGGAGATGATCTTCAACAGATTATCATACTCCACTCTGCCCAAGCAAGCAAACAACAGGGGTCTACAAGTCAAATCACAGCCTCATTAAATTTTTAGAAATCTACACATCTCCCCCTTCACAGTGCTCTGTCTTTCATTCCAATCGTTCAGTGCTGTCCACCTTGGTCTTTTTTCCCTACTGGAATCCACACAACTGACATCAGTTCCCTGGCCTCACGTTACCAAGCTTAATTCCTTTTAGATTGATTTGTGACTTGAGTTTTTGCAAGAACAAAAGAGGTCAAATTTCTCTTTCATGGTAAATTGGAAAAAAAAAATATCTTGGCCCTTACTTCAAGCTATTTGCCCTTGGAAGAAAGGCAATATTCCCACTCAAAGCAGCATCAATATTAAAAATTATTTTATGCATACATGGCATACATTAATTGTATGTTGTCTTCTGCAGTAATAAAAAGCTGCGTTGTTTTATCTAGTTCTTCCTTTTTATAGTTTGTCCCTCAAAAAATTTTTTCAAAAATTAAGTTGATCAGAAAAAAAAAAGTTGGTCAGATTCTGCAGTGTTCAATTTAAAATCATCAAGAGAATCTATCCTGAGGTGAAAAGCACACTATGGGTCAGGCAATTAGAGGCAGCCCGGGCAACTTAGCAAGACCGTGTCTCTAAATAAAAATTTTTTAAAAGGGCCAGGGAAAGAGAGAGGGAGAGGAGGAGAGAGGGAGAGAGGGAAAAGGGGGGGGGAGACAGAAAGGGAAAAAGAGTAAAATGACAAACATAATGACATAGAACATCTGCTGTGACCGTAGTCTTCTGCGACCGTAGTCTTCTGCATACCAAGTGTGCTTCTAGCCAGCAAACAATGACAGAACACTGGTCGTGGAGCACTGTGACTCAGAAGGCCTAACTATGCCCAAGCAAGTGTCATTCTGCAGTGTGACTTGTAACATAGCAGAAGTCAGCCATGCTTTCTGGCCATTTATTGCCACTGTGAAACAGCCATATAATACCCATTGTCTCTGGGTCTCAGCCAGGATCTACCATCACAAAGTTGCTACCACTAGCATCTCGATAACACAAGCTATAAAATCAGCTACTTCTACTTCTTGGCTGTGTGACCTAGGGCAACTTGCTTCTCCTCACTATGCCTAGTTTCTGTGAAATTTCTGTGAAATGGGACCAATAACAAACCCTGGTAAAATGATTACAAGAATGACACGCTATTGAACACAAACAGTGCGTGGCAAACAGTAATCACTCAATGAATGCTGTTACTATTACACACAGATGGAGAAAGTTGCTCCAGTTGGTTATGCACAGGTTAGATCATCTGGCAGCCAAGCAGGGAGCCAAGCTGGATTTTAGGGAACACACCTCACTTTCACTGCCACTTTCTAGTAGCTGTCTCCCAGCCTCATTCCCAGCCTGCCCTCTGGAATCTACCCCTACTTTACTCTGTGCTCTCAGTTTATGGAGTGTCTACACTTTATACTCAACAATGCAGGAAAGAACTGGGTTTTTAGGGCAACAGCTACACATGTCCATTTCCATAAGGGAATCTAGGGAGGAGTCCCTGTGCCCCATGTTGGCGTTAATCATTCTACATCCTGCTTCTTAGCACACAGGGGCCCTAGGGACTCAACAGGGGCCAGCAGTTTGTGACTTCTTTTTTTCCCCAAGTACTGAGGATCGAAGCCAGTGCCTTCACACTGAGCTACATCCCCATCCCTTTTTTAAATTTTGAGATAGGATCTTACTAAGTTCCTAAGCTGCCCAGGCTGGGCTTGAACTTGCAGTCCCCCTGCCTCAGCCTTCCAGAGTGCTGGGATCACAGGGTTATGCCACCCTCAAACCCCAATAACTTTTGATTTTAAATGAATACATTTTTAGCATTTAATAAATGTGATTGAGGTTTATTGGTGAGTTTCAAATATCTAAGCAAACTACTGAGGGTCCCTACTTCATTAGGATAAAAATATGGAATGATTTCATTTCTTCAGATCAGCTACCCAATGAAAAAATGTTAAATCTCTTTTTATTCTCCTTTAACAACATAATATAAGCAGATTCCAAAACTTACTGATCACTTTCATTGTTAAAAAATAACATCATTTATGGGCTGGGGATTTAGCTCAGTGGTTCTGTCACTTGCCTTGCAAGCACAAAGACCTGAGTTTGATTCCCAGTACCAAAAAAAATAAAATAAAATAAAAATAATGTCATTTAGGATTGGAGGTGTAGCTTCATGTGTTCAGCACACACTAGGCTCTAGGTTCAATTTCCAACACTAAAGGAAGAAAAGTAATAATAATATCATTTACATAGACTCCTGATCCCAGAAAGATGAAGTGGAAGTAGTCCTCCCCATTCCTCTTACTAACAGCAGTGACCACGTATGGATGTTGTATAGGAAACAAACATAAGAAGATTGAAGCCTAACATGGTGGCACACACCTGTGATCCCAGCACACTAGGAGACTGAGGCAGGAGGATGGCAAATTTGGGTCCGGCCTAGACAACACTGTCTCAAAAAAAATGTTAAAGAGGATGGAGGGTGTACCTCAGTGAGAAGTCCCTGGGTCCGATCACCCGTACAACAATAAAATTAAATTAAATTCAAATGAATAAAAAAGGTTTAGGATGTAGCTCAGTGCAAAGGTCCTGGGTTCAATCACTAGTACTGAAAAAAAGAAATAAAAAGAAGAAGATTGAAAGGTGGAGAGAAGGCAGATGGGCTAGGGACCTCAGGACCTGAGGAGCAATCAATGATAAATTCCCTGGTCTTCTTTCTGTGCCCTTTATTCCAGTCTTGATGCAGGAGAAACCAGAAATTCAGAAACCCAGAAACACCAATTGAAGTAGAAAAAAAAAAAAGTCCAACAAAAAAGACTACTCTATCCACCAAAAGGTCAGGAAAGGCGTAGCCTAGCAGGACAATAATGGTCTCCCAGTGCCACCACACCCCCACCAGCATCAGCCAAAGCCTGAGCCAGGAGTCCTGACCTCCACACTCCTTGGACTGGTGGTATTGGAGAAGGAGGCCAAATGGAGAGCAGGGTCTTCATTTCAGCCAGGCACTATTGAGGCCCCTCTCCCTTCCCATTGGTCTGATGTCAGAGAGGGAGCTCATAGAAAGTCAGGGCTTTGACTCTGACACCTTAACAAGGCCACCCCTGTCCCTTGGTATCAGTGGAGGCCAAGGGGAACCTGAAGTTCAGTGGTAATTAGGAGATCCGCCCCCCCTTTCTTTGCTGCAGGTAAGAGAATGTTCAGGTAAGACTCAGTCTCGCTCAGGCTTGGTGGTGCATGCCTCACGTAATCCCAGCACTCTGGAAGGCTGAGGCAAAAGGATCACAAATTTGAATCCAGCCCAAGCAATTTAGCAAAACCCTGTCTCAAAATTTTTAAAAAAGACCTGGGGATGTATGTAGCTCAGTGTGAAGGTCCTGGGTTGAATCCCCAGTGAGGGAGGAGTCTCATAACAATACCAAAAGCTCCAGGATACATTGAAAATTGCTCACCACACCAAGAATCGAGAAGATCTCAGGCTGAATGAAGACAATCAACAAAGTCAATACCATGATGACATAGATGTTAGAGTTACCTAAATAAGATTTTATAACAGCCATTAGAAAAACATTCAATAAGCAATTATGAATATGTTTGAAACAAATGAAAACATAGAAAGTCTCAGCAAAGATAAAGAATATCTCAGCAAAGGAATAGAAGATATAAAGAAGAACCAAATGGAAAATTTAGAACTGAAGGAAAAAAACTAAAAAGAAATTTAATGGCTAGGCTCACAGCAGAAAGGGACAGGAGAAAAAATCGGTGGACTTGAAAGAGCAGCAGAAATTGTTGCTCTAATAACAAAGAGAAAACAGGCTGCAAAAAAATGAGCAGAGCTTCAGGGATATGTGGGAATATAACAAAAATTGGAAACTTATTTGAAGAAATAATAGCTGAAAATAAAATCTTTTTTTTTTTCAGTGCTGGGGATCAAATCCAGGGCTTCCTGCAAGCTAGGAAAGTCATTCTCTTTGAGCTATACCTTTATGCCAAAAATTCCTAAATTTAACCCCCAAAACTCATAAGCCTACAAAAGTCAACAAGCTGTGCAAACCCCAAAGAAAGGACAAGTCCGAAGAAGTCCATGGGAAGATGCACCACAGGAAACCTCTAAGAATAAAGAGAAAGAACAAAAATCCTAAATCAGAGTGAAAAACAATGTTATAGATTTTTTGCCACAATAAAATTAATTACTTCATTTTTGAAGACTTGGCTCTTTTTAAAGATGAGTAAAACTGACAAACTTCTAACAAGATCGACAAAAGTGAAAACAGAGAGAGATAGAAAAGATACGAACTACCAATATTAGAATCAAATGCATCTCTGCAGAAATCAAAAGAATAACAAGGAGGCCTGGGGGTATAGCTCAGTATGCACAAGGCCCTGAGTTCCACTCCAGGACCAAGAAGGGGATGGGGGGACAACGCTACACTCCAGTTAAATTGGACAATTTAAATAAAATTGATTAATCCCACAAAAAGTGAAATTATCACTACTTACTCAAAATGAAATAGAGCAGTTGAAAAACCTATAATGATAAAGGAAATGGAACTCATAATTTTAAAACTCTCGGAGAAGAAATCTCTGTACTCAGAGGGTGTCAGTAAAGGAGTCCACCAAACATTTAAAGAATCAACCTGAGCGCCGGGGATTTAGCTCAGTGGTTTCACTGCCTGCTGCGCAAGGGCAAGGACCCGAGTTTGATCCCTGGTACCAAAAAAAAAGAATCAACCTGAATTCCACGTGATCTTTTCCAGAAAAGACAAGAAAAAGACATACTACCCTATATATTTTATACAAACAGTACCTCCCTGATACCAAAACCAGACAATGTAACAAAAAGGAAAATGACAAACAATATCCCTCATGAATATAGACACAAAACTCAAACAAAATATTAACAAACATAATTCATCAATGTATAAAAAGAATTTTATAACAGAACTGGGCTGGGGATTTAGCTCAGTGGTTCTGCTGCCTGCCTTGCAGGCACAGGGACCCGAGTTCGATCTCTTGTACCTAAAAATAAGAATTTTATAACAGAACAAGTGGAGTTTATTCCAGGGATGCAAGCTTTGTTCAATATTCACAGATGAATCCATGTAACCTATCATAACAGGTTACAGGTAAAGACAGGTTAAAAACAGGCAAAGAAAAAAAGTACATGATCGAATCATTTAAAGCAGAAAAATCATTTGACAACATTCAAGAACAATTAGGGTTTTTTTTTGGTACCGGGAATCAAACTCGGGACCTTGCGCTTAATTAGTTATTAAAAACAAAAAAGCAGCTGGGTATGGTGGTGCACACCTATAATCCCAGCACTCTAAGAGGCTGAGGCAGGAGGACCGATGTGGGTTTGAGGCCAGCCTGGGCTACATAATGAGACTCTGTCACAAAAAAACAAACAAACAAAAAACACCACAAACTCAAAAGCACTAAGAATACAAAGGCACTTTTTCAACTTAATAAAAAAAGAATATATAAGAAAACCTACAACAAATATCACTTACTAGTGAAAAACAAATTCTTTCCCCCAACACTGAGAATAAAACCAGGATTTCATCTTCACCATTGCTATTTAGCCATGCACAATAGAACAAGAAAAGAAATAAAAGGTGGCCGGGGATTTAGCTCAGTGGTCCTGCCACCTTCCTCACAAGCCCAAGGACTCGGGTTCAATCCCTGACTCCACAAAAAAAAGAAAGAAAGAAAGAAAGAAAAGGCATACAGATGAAAAAAGAAAAACTAAGTGCCCTGATTTTCAGGAGAAATAATTGTATTTGTAGAAAATCATAAGGGATCTACCAGAAAAGTTCCTAAAACTTTTTTTTTGGGTACTAGGGATCAAACTCAGGACCTTGCACTTGCCAGACAGGGGAGGTGCCACTGAGCTCCATCCCCAGCCCTAGTTCCTAAAATTTAAGAGTTCAGCAACATCACAGGATATAAGATTAATATAAAATATCTATTGTATTTCTATAAACAGTATTGGAACACATGGAAATTGAAATTAAAAATACAGTGTAATGCATAATCCCTTTTAAATTACTTGAGCTGGGCATTGTGGTACATACCTGTAATCCCAGCATTCGGGAGGCTGAGACAGAAGGATTGTCATGAGTTCGAGGCCAGCCTAGGTTACACAGCAAGACCTGTTTCAAAAAAAAAAAAAAAAAAAAGGAAGACTTGACAAAATAAAAAGGTTGAATAAAGATGTCAGTTCTCCCCAAGTTGAGATATAGGTTTAGAGTAATTCCTATCAAAATTCCAGTAAGATATTTTTGTAGACAGGGTCAAAATTATTCTAAAATGTATATAGAAAGACAAAGGAATTATACCCAGTAAAACAATGTGGAAAGAGAAAAACAAAGTGGGAAAAATCACCTGAATTCCAGATTTATATAGCTACAGTAATGGCGGCCATAATGTGTTGGTGGAGAGATAGGGCGCAGTTCAATGGGACAAGGTGGAGGACGCGGGAACAGCCTCTCCTCTCCAGTTGACTCTCAACTGACTTTTTTTTTCTGGTATTGGGGATTGAACTTCAGGCCTTTGCACTGAGCTGTATTCCCAGACCTTTTAAAACTTTTTATTTTGAGACAAGGTCTTACTAAGTTGCTAAGTTGCCCAGGCTGGGCTTGAAATTTTGATCTTCCTGCCTCAGCCTCCCAGAGTCCTGGGATTACAGGCCTGTGCATCACCATACCCAGCTCAGCCAATTGATTTTGCACAAAGATATAAAAGCAACTCAGTGGAAGAAAGTTAGCCTTCTTAGCCACTGGTGCTAGAGCAAATGGATATTTATAGGCAAACACTAAAAAAGGAAATCTGAACCAAACAAAAATTAACTTATATAAATATTAACTCCAAATGAATCATAGATTTAAATGTCAAATGTAAAACCATTTTAGAAGATAATATAGGACAAAATCTTTGGGACCTAGGGCTTAGTGAAAAGTTCTTAAACATGAAATCAAAGTACAATTAGCAAAAGGGAAAAAATTGATAAGCTGAACTTTATCAAAATTTAAAACTTTTACTCTGTGAATGATCCTACCAGAAGGATAAAAAGATAAGGTATAGACAGGGAAGAAATATTGGAAAATTGTATATCTGACAAAGCCTTCATTTCAGAATTTATAAAGAACTTTAAAAAACTTAGCAGGAAAAAAAAAAGAGAGAGAGAGCGCTTTGGAAATGTAGCTCAGTTGTACAGGTTTGACCCCTGGCACCTTAAGAAGAAGAAGGAGAAGGGGAAGAAAGAGAAGAGGAAGAAGAAAAGGAGGAGAAGGAGGATGGAGGAGAGAGGGAAGGGAAGGGAAGGGGAAGAAGCAATCCAACTAGAAAACGAGTAAAAGACAAAATATTTGACTGAAAAAGATATACCAATGGAAAAGGAGCCATAAAAACATGTTCAACATCTTTAACCACTAGGGAAATGCAGATTTACAACCATGAGAGACATCATCTCACACCTATTCAAACAGCCATAATAAAGTTAGTGCCAATACCAAACACGTGAGGAAACTGAATCTTTCATGCAGCGCTACTGGGAATGTCAAGGGTTATACCTGTCCTGGATAGTAATTCTGCAGTTTCCTTTAAAACAAAACATACATTTTTTTTCCCCTCAGTAACAAGATGGCTGACACATCTCCAAAGCACTCACTTACACCTCCAGTCAGAAGAAAAGAAAGAATATAAAATGTGTCATCTGAGAATGACCCTCCTTTTTAATTAGCAAAACAATTGGTTTTCAAAAAGTTTTAACTAGAAAAGTCAAGGAAAACAGGATTTTAGGTGACTATTATGACATTCTTTATTATTATCTCAGAAAAAGTCCTCTCTTTCTCTCTCAAAAATGGAATATAAATTAATCGCATTACTGTAATGAAACATACAGGTGCTAGGCAAATAAGAGCCAATACAGCATTTTTAGGAATGGAGATAAAACATTCTAGACAGCTTTTGGATTCAGTACAACATGATTGCTTCTTGATGTTTGGATTTCCTTCTTCAAAAGGCTCTACTGTATTTTTTTGTTTGTTTTGTTTAGTTTGTTGGGTGTTTTTGATACCGGGGATCGAACTCCAGCTCTTGTGCTTGCACAGCAGGGGACAAAACCACTGAGCTAAATCCCAGGCCCTCTATTGTATTTTTTAAGTTGCAACTTCTTTGCTGTATAATTTATATCTAGTAATCCACATTCATATGAAGTGTAGAGCTTGCTAAGTTCTGACACGTGGGTAGACTCGTGAAACCACTACCATGTAAAGGCACCAAAGTTTTCTATCACCCTCCAAAATTCCTCCTGCTGCTTCACAGCTCAGCCCAGTCCCCACCACTGTCAGAGTAACCCCTGTCTGCTTTCTCTCACTACAGATTCATTTGCATTTCTAGAAATTTGTAGATTTGAAGCAGCCAGGGTATACTCTGTAGTGTCTCATCACTTTCCCTCTTCACACAATGATTTTGACATTCATTTCTATTGTTGGATTAGTCAATAGTTCATTTTTTAAAAGTTATTTTTAATTAAAAAATAAAGTTATACATATTTATGTTATATGACATGATATATCTATCTATCTATCTATCTAACTATATATATATGTATATATAATATATATAGTGAAATGGCCAAATTGAACTAATTATCATCTACTGTCTCTCACATACCATTTTTTTATTGGTATGATGAGAATACTTAAATGCAACTCTTGCGGGAATTTTTAACTATATAATACTTCAAAATGATAACTAGAGTCACTGTGATACATAATAGAGTTCTTAAACTATTTAAATCATTTTTATGGCTGGGTAATATTCCATTGTATGTTGCATACCACATTTTGTTTATTTGCTTATTGGTGGAAATTTGGCTGCTTCTCTTTTGGGCTATTATTGAATAATACCGCTATATACAATCATAGGAAAATGTTTGTGGTGTCATATAATTTCCTTTACTTGTGGCTAAATATCTAGTAATTGATGTGTTGTCTGGCATCACTTTAAAAAATCTGCTGAACTGACTTTCAGAGTTGAGGCAGGGGGTAGGAGGAGGAAGCCCCTGGAGGAGGCTGAGAAGCACAAGATGCAGAGGAAGCCAGCTCTCCAAAACTGCAGTCAGCATCTGGTTCTGATAACCGAGCCACACCTGAGGACGCATGTGCTGAATACCATCCTGAGCACCTGAAAGTAACCCTAAATTAATTATAATTAATTACAATGTCATTTGCATTGTGGTTTTGACCCCTTACCCCATGGTCTTTGAGTGCCAGGACAGTTCTACAAAAGTCCATATAAGGACAAAAACTACCCCTCCCACAGGAGGAGGGTTGTCCCTGATTGGAATAACTCCCTGTGTCAGTTCAAAGAGCTGCTCCCTCCCAGGAAAACCACATATAAGCCAGCTCCTTTTGGGCTGTGAGCTTTTTCCTCACTGGCCTGTTCCCACCCTTTATTTGGGATTTTGTTTTAAATAAACCTGTGCTGGTTTTACTTTCTCTGTGTGTCCTCTTCAATTCTTTGGTAGGGATACCAGGAAAGTGGGACATCTTCCAGACCACAAGCATCCTGCAATGAAGCAGTTCTGCCATCTTATATTCCCAACCATAATTTCTAAGAATTGGTGTTGTTCTATGTTCTTGTAAACACTTGATAAATGCAGTCTTAAATTTTAGTTATCACGATGGGAACGCAGCCAGTGGATTTCATATATTTATTTTCACTAATTCATGTTACCTTAATTCACTTCTAGTGACATATTTCTATGATACTTAAATGAGCTTTTGAAGTAAATTCATAATGGAAAATTATGATAATTTTGTTTTTTTCTAACTATAACTCACTTTAATTTTACATCTTACTGTGGTATTAAAGCTTTTGAACTTAAAACAAATAATATCAGTGACAATGAACTAATGTATCTTATTTCTGATCTAATGGCTACGTCTTTACTGATTCAGCACTTAATTTAGGCACATTAAAAATAGGCTTTCAAAAAAATAAAAAATAAATTAAAAAAAACAAAAATAGGCTTTCAAAATTAAAACAAAAATAAATAAATAAATACATACATACATACATACATACATATATATACCCAGGTCTGGTGGTGCATGCCTGTAATCCCTGCTTTCTGGGAAGCTGAGTTAGAAGGATTACAAATTAAAGCCCGGCCTGGTCAATGTAGCAAATTAGTGAGATCCTGTCTCAAAATAGAAGAGGACTGTTGATGTAGCTTAGTTTACTGGCTGTGTGCTCAGTCCCTAGTACTGCTGAAAGAAAGAGAAAAAGAAAGAAAGAAAGAGAGAGAGAGAGAAAGAAAGGAGGGAGGGAGGGAGGGAAAGATCTAAATATATACTTACCATACAATTTAGTAATCACAAGTTTTGAACATTTATTACAGAGTAAATAAAACATACACATGCACACCTATGCCCATAGCAGTTTGTGACAGCCAAAGGTGAAGAAAAACAAAGTGTTCTGCAGTAAGTAGGCAAATCACTAAGACTAGTACATCCATACCACACAACCCTGGTTACCAATAAGAACATGAACCAACTACTGATACACCTGACCACTTGTGTGGATGGCAAGGGCATTATGCTGAGTGTGAAAATGCCAGCCTCAAAAGGTCACCTGCTCTATGATTCCACTTACATAATTCTCAAAGTGACAAGATCATAAAGAGGGGAGGCAGAAGCCAGGTGTGGTGGTACACACCTGTCATCCCAGCACTTTAGGAGACTGAGGCAGGAGAATCATAGCCTGGGTGATTTCGTAACTTACCAAGACCTTGTATCAAAATAAAAAATAAAACAGGTCTGGGGATATAGCTCAGCACAGAGGCCCTGGGTTCAATCCCCAGTACCACAAACAAACAAATGAACAAACAAATTTTAAAGAAGGAAAACAGATTAGTGGTGGCCAGGGGTTGGTATGTTTTGAAGGCAGGATAAGGTGTATGACTAGAAAGGGTAAGAGGGAGACCTTGGCGGTGCAGGGACAGCTCTGGGTCTTGACTGTGGTGAAGGCTGTGTGAATCTCCATGGGTGACACACTGACCTGAGACTGCGCGCACACACCCTGCGGCGTCAGTGTCGACATTCTGGTTTTGATATTCTAATGTAGTTATAAGAGCTGTCATGGTGGAGGGAATACCAGGTGAACGACAGGGGACAAGGACATCTCAGGGCTCATCTGTCGCACCCAGTGAGAGAGAACCAACCAGAGACCGATATTAAATCCACACAGGAGTTGATTACTGGCCGGGACCCAAGCCGAGCATCGGACGCGAGCCCCGACTGGGGGGAGACAAACATGTTTTATACACCTTTGAGGCCAACAGTTTTGAGTCCCCCTATGGGATAGAACTAGCAAAGCAAGCGAAAGGTACAGAAGCTGAACGTCCTGCTGTTAGAACATTTGTAAAACAACAGTTGATTCATTGTTGTTTCTAAGAGACTCTCTAAGGGGAGGAGGTTTCTAAGCTTCCTCCTTCTGAGTTCATCTAAAAGGCAGGCAGGTGGGTCAGGCAGCAATATGGAGTCTGTCTTGCTAAGTAGGGTCTTTCACATCTTTTTTATTTTATTTTATTTTTCAGTAGTAGGGATTGAACCCAAGGCCTTTGCATTGTGTCACAAGCCTGGCCCTTTTTATTTTATGTTATTTATTTTGAAACAGGGTCTCACTAAATCGCTAACTTTCCCCAGCTGGACTTCTCCTGCCTCAGCCTCCTAGAGTGCTGGGATGACAGGTGTGCACCACCTGTCTCAGTGTCAGGGCTCCTCTTAGGGCAACCTCTGCTCTAGGGCTCCTTGAGCTGGCGGAGAACTTCTCAGACCCATATGACAGCATGGGCCTTCTGTCCCCTGTGCTTTCTGGGATGTCACTCCTGCACTCTGAAGGATGTCCTCTACCCAGCTCCCTCACCATGGCACCCTCAAGGAGCCCCTGCTCTGCCTGTTTCCCTCAGGACCCCAAGTGCACAGTGGCTCCCAGTGCAGTGTGGTTCTGACTGGGAAGGACACAGGAGAGCTACAGGAGCATTAACCTCAAAAGAACAAACACAGCGCAGTAGTGCCTTTAAAAAAGGAGGAGAGGCCAGGGATTTAGCTCAGTGGTTCTGCTGCCTTCCTTGCAAGCGCAAAGACCGGAGTTTGATCCCCAGTACCAAAAAAAAAAGAAAAAGGAGGAGCACAGGTCCTGGGTTCAATTGCCAGCACTGTGCACACACACACAGAGGAGAAGGATGGGAACGGAGGTCTGGCTTTAAAGCTATGTTCCAAAATTTTGTGTGAATCAGATTTGTACATTTGGGATTTTTAGATCCTTGCTGCCATTTGCAGTTTGTTTTGTTTTGTTTTGTTTTTTGGTAATGGGGATCGAACTCAAGACCTTGTGCTTTCAAGGTAGGTGCAGCACCACCAAGCTAAATCCCTGGCCCCATTCAAAGTTTTTGTCTGCGTGCTGGGCTGAATAGACCCCTCTCCCAACTCCTCCCAGAAGCACAGAATGTGATCTTATATGTAAAGAGGGTCTCTGCGGATGTTAAGTACTAGACTGTGTTAGAGTAGATCCTACATCTGATGACTGTTGTCCTTATAAGAACAACACGCTGGGTGCAGTGGCACACACCTGTAATCTCAGCACTCTGGGAGGCTGAAGCAGGAGGATTGCAAATTTCATCCCAGCCTAGACAACTTAGTGACTTAGCAATACCCTGTTGCAAAATAAATACATTTTTCTAAAAGGGCTGGGGCTGTAGATCCATGTGAAGGCCCTGAGTTCAATCCCAGTACCACAGAAGAAAGAGAAGGAGAAGGAAAACGAGGAGGGTGGAGTAGAAGGGGAGGGAAAGAAGAGGAGGGTTCAGAGGATTAGGGCTCCTACCCACAGGATTCCAGACTCCCAGCCTCCTGAACCACGAGAGAGGAAGGAGTTGTTCCTGTTGTCTTTAAGCCACCCAGTGTGTGGTCACTCATATAGCAGCCCCAGGCAACTAATGCCCTTTTGAGTCTATCTTTCCAATGGCTGTGGGGGATAGGAGTCTTGCTTAGGATGCCTGGAGAGAGGAGAATCCCCCATCCAGGAGCAGCCAGTGTGGCTCCCTTGCAAAGGGAATGAATTTCAGACTCCATCTGGGAACTGAAGAACTGTCTTCTACAAATAGAAAAAAGGGAACACACCCTCAAGCATTTTTCTCCATGTAAGGAAGAGTTGGAAAACGAGCAAACAAAAATCACATTCTGGGGGGTGCTGGTGGCCACCTCCATGCAACGCCAAGGGCACATTCTAGTGGTGCCTGCTCGAAGTCAGGAGACTTCCAGTCAGCAGCCTGGGGCTTAGTCATCGCCCTTCCAGCCTCCTGCATGCTGCCAGGCTCAAAGGAGACAGAGGACTGTTGTCCCTTGTAGAGCCCAGGAAGTGAGGGTCTGAGACTTTAACTTGCCTGAGACCACACAACTAGACAATAGAGCCATCTGCAATCCCCATCTCCACTGTCCCTGCTCCTTCCAAGACTCCCTAGCATCTGGAATACAAAAAACAAAACCATGCCTAGCCAGCCCTGGGGATACACATCTGCAATCCCAGCACTCTCAGAGGCTGAGGCAGGAAAATCAAAAGTTTGAGCCCAGCCTAGGCAACTTCATGGCTTGCTGAGATCATCTCAAAGTGGGGGTTGGGGGGGTGAGGTGTTGTTTAGTGTGAAGGCTTTGGATTCAATCCCCTGCACCACCACCAAAAGAGATAAATCCAATCCCCATCCTGCCACTTGGACATAACAAATGTCTTTTCCTGTCTAAGTGTAGGTATCGAGCCAGGGACCAGGACCTTATGCAAAGGATTGACTTTTCAAACAGCTCGTGATCTAACTGTTTAAGGGGCACAGGGGATCCTTACGGGGTGATGCACATGCTTTGGTGATGGTTACATGACATGATGAGTGTGTTAAATGCCACTGAATTGGGCCCTTCCTTTTTTTTTCTTTTTTTCTTTTTTTGAGACAGGGTCTCACTATGTATTCCACGCTGGCCTCTAACTCGTGGCGATCCTCGTGCCTCAGCCTCCCAAGTGGTTGGATTACAGGCGTGCACCACCACGGCCGGCTGAATCATTCACTTTCAACTGGTTCATTTTATGGTCTATAAATTTCACTTCAACAAATAAAGAGAGGATGAAAATTGCACAGCAGAGGAATTCCATGGCTGATGATCTCTGATGCTGTCAGGGCCTAAAGCCCATTCGGCCTCTTCCTGTGACAGGCCAGGCTGGAGCAGAATTTCAGTCATACTGTGTCCCCTCCCATTTCGGAGGATGACGAAGGAGGATTACTGTGAATTCCAGGCCAGCACGGGCTACATGGGGAGTTCAAGCCCAGCCTGAGCAATTTAGCAACTTAGTGAGACCCTGATTCTAAAAAAAAATACAAAGGGCTGTGGATGTAGCTCAGTGAAGGCCCTGGGTTCAATACCCAGTCCCACAAAGAAAATCCAAAAAGGTATCTAGGAGCCTTCTTAGAAAGAACAGGAAGAAACTGAGAGCGAAGAGAAACCAAACAATCCCGGCAGAGGCACCCAAACAAATCCTGGGACACAAATGCTCAAAGCAGCACTATTCATAGTCACGAAAGGTAGAAGGAGCCCAAATGTCTACGAACATCTAATGAAGGGATAAAAAGAAAAGAATCACTGACACATGATACGGTGCTAAGCCCTGGTGGGCACAGTAGTACACACCTGTAATCCCAGGTACTCAAGAGGCTGAAGCAGGAAGATCACAAGTTCAAGTCCAGCCTGGGCAATTTGGCAAGACCTGTCTCAATATATAATATAAGGGGGGGGGGTGCTGGGGATGTAGCCCAATCGCACTGCGCCTGCCTCTTAAGCACAAGGTCATGAGGTCAATCCCTCGTACCAGAAAAACAACAACAACAACAACAAAATATATATATATAGGATTGTAGCTCAGGACTCCCTCATTCAGTCTCCAGTACAAAAAAAAAGTGCTAAATGAAAGAGCCAGACACAAAGACCACATATTGTATGATTCCATTTATAGGAAATATTCAGAATAAGTAAAGCCAAAGAGACAGAAAGCAAATTGGTGGTTGCCTGGGGCTGGGGCAGAATAGAATGATGAGTGAGTAGGCTGGGGATTTAGCTCAGTGGTGCCGTCGCCCGCCTTGCAAGCACAAAGTCCTGAGTTGGATCCCCAGTACAAAAAAAAAAAAAAAAAAAAGAGTGAGTATTGAATGGAGGTGGCATCTCCTTTAGGGGTGATGGAAATCTGTGGGCACTTGGTAGACCTGGGTATGTACCAGGCTCAGTGGCACAGCCTGTGATCCCAACACTCTGAGAGGGTGAGACAGGAGGATCACTGTGAATTCCAGGCCAGCATGGGCTACATGGTGAGTTCAAGGCCAGTCTAAACTACATAGCCAGACCCTGTCTTTAAAAAACAAACACAAAAAAACAAACCAACAAACAAGAGTGAGGATGTACTAAATGCCATTAAATACTGGGGTTTCTCTTCAGAACATACAAATCGTTTTTACCTTTTACTAAATGCCATTGAATTGTACTTTTAAATGATTTTTTAAATTTATGTATATAATTGTGATAAAAATATATGGTATAAGATTTACCATTTTGACTACTTTTAAGTATATAGTTGCATTTATTTATTTTTATTTTTTGTACCAGGGATTGAACTCAGGACCTTGGGCTTGCGAGGCAGGTGGTGGCACCACTGAGCTCAATCCCCAGCCCCACATTTATTTTTTAATGTTATGAAAAAACAAAAAATTTCATCATCAAATAATAAAAGGATAACAATAGTTATTACACTGTTATACAATCCATTCAGTGCATTCACACTAATGTGCAACTCGAACCACCAGACATCTCCAGAATTTTTTCATCTTCTCACACTGAAACTCTGCACCCATTAAACTAACTCCTTAAAAAAAAAAAAATTAAAGGGCCAGGGATTTAGCTCAGTGCCACCATGCCTGCCTGGCAAGCGCACGGTTCTGAGTTTGATTCTCAGTACTGGAAAAAAATAAACAACCAAACAAACAAAACTAACTCCTCATCTGCCTCCCCCAGGCCCTGGCACCTTTCCCTCTACTTTCTGTCTATCTGAATCAAGATGCTCTAGAGACCTCAGGTAAGGTAAATTGTACAGTATTTACCCTTTTATGATTTAGATTTTTATTTTTATGGTGTGTGAATTTCACCTCAATTCAAACAGTACCAGCCATCTCTTCCTACTGACTGTTCAAGCCAAGGCCACCATCCGAGTTGAAGCACCCACAGCCTTTCTAGATCTACCTTCCACCGTCATCCCTGGGACAAGATCATATTCACAGAAGATCAAAATCAGTGTGTGCACAGCAAAAGAAACCACTAACAAAGTGAAGAGACAACCCACAGAATGGGAAAAAAAAATTTACCAGTTGTTCCTCAGACAAAGGACTACTATCTAAGAACTAAAAAGAGTATCAGGAGCCCCCCCCACCCCAATTTAAAGACCTGGTCCAAAAATGGGCAGCTGAAATGAATAGACACATCTCAAATGAAGAAGTACAAACAGAAAATAAATATATGAAAAAATGTTCGACATCACTGGTCATTCAAGAGATGCAAATTAAAACAATGCTGAGACTGCATCTCCACTCCAGAAATAATGACTATCATCAACAAATCAGCCAATAACAAATCCTGGTGAGGCTGTAGAGAAAAAGAAACCCTTCTCCACTGTTGGTGGGTGTGTAAATTGCTACAACTACTGTGGAAATCAGTATGGAGATTCCTCAAAGAACTAAAACTAGAGGTTGCATTTGACCCAGCTATTCCCTTTTTCGGTATCTTCATGAAAGAGTTAAAAGTACCATACCACAGCAATATACGCACACCCATGTTTATTGCAGCACAATTTGTAATAGCTAAATCTTAGAAACAGCCTAGATGCCCATCAACAGATGAATGGATAAAGCAAAGTACTACTCTGCCATAAAGGATAAACTTGAGATGTTTTTAGGTAAATGGATGCATGTCAAGACCAAACTCTTAAGTGAAATAATTCAGACACATATGTTTAAATATCTCATTTCTCTTGTGTGAAAAACTAAAAGTGTAAATAAGGACCAAAATGAATGATAGATATTGGAAAGTAGGAAGAAAATGTTCAAATGGGAAGGGGAACAAAGGAGAGGACAGGAGGAAGGGAAGGAAGGGAAAAAGGGGGGGGAAGAAAATAAAAAGGAAATGGAAGCAACACTTTAGTAAATAAGGAGGGCAAAAGGGTTGGAGGGAGGGGAGGAGAATAGGGAAAAAAAGAAGAATCAAGATATATTACGTACAGGTACAAATTCCCTGAATTTGTATAATGAATGTGATCATTACGTATATTGAAAGTGTACAAATAAAATTAATGTTTTAAAAAAATCAGTGTGTGGCCAGCCATGGTGATACACAATGCCTATAATCTCAGCTCTCTGGGTGGCTAAAGCAAAAGGACTGAAAGTTTTAGCCCAGATGGGCAAAGTAGCAACTTAGCAAGATTCTATCTTAAAATAGAAAAGGGCTGGAGATGTAGCTCAGTGCAAAGATCCAGGGTTCAATTCCCAGTACTGCAAAAAAAAAAAAAAAAAGGAAAAGAAAATTGGTGTACACAGAGGCAGCTGCATTCGATTCCCAGTATCAGAAAAAAAAAAAAAAACCAGAGGCAGCTGCAGCTAGACTCTTCCCTTAGGGGGCCCATGGGATCCCCAGCACTGTCCAAGGCCTCTCACAACGGCTCCATGAGCAAATCTCAAGTTTAAGTGCAGGAGGAAAGTGGCTGGGCTGTGGTTTTCTCTCTAAGTGTTCAGGGCAGACAGTGAGCTGTCGTGCTAATGGAAGAGGCTGTATCCACTTCCTGGATTTTGTGAATGGGGTAAAACCCATGAGAAAAAGCTCCTGGGCTTCACTGCCGATGGCACCTCATGCATTAGGTCTCTGAGCATAACTTCAGGTTAATTATTTATGATGGGGTTGCAAATGAAGTGTTAGTAATAGCTGTCCTTCCTCTTCTAATTGCCAGGTTTCTGAGAAGGGCCTTAGGCTGGAGCGATTTTGTGACTAGAATGAAAGGAAATGTAAAAAAGCTAAGTGTGCTTTGGCCTATTCCAAAAAACAGCCAAAGTACTAAAAATTAAAAGGAAAAGTTAATTCTTGATAACGGGAATATGGAAAGAGAGGGAAGATGGATTCCCACGGGAGAGTCCTCTTGCCACTTGGCCCTTACCTCAGTCTCCTTCAGCCAAAAACCAAAGGGGAGCTGTCCACAAAGTCATCTGCTGATGGAGAGCAGATTTGTAGAATCAGAAGATTCAACAGCACAAGCTTCTTTCCAGTGGGAAATCCCAGAGCCAGGGTAGGGGGTGGGGTAAAAATCAAATTGAACTTCTGTTTTTCAGAAGACCACAGGTGTAATGCATTCTATCTATTTATTTTGGTGCTGGGGATGGAGCCTAGGGCCTTGAGCCTGCCAAGCAAGTGCTCTACCACTGAGCCACACCTCAGCCCAACACGTACTATTTGAATTCCAGCGTGTTGCTTCTAACTTGGGACCTTGGGCTTGCTTGCCAGGCAGGCGGCTAGGCGGCAGAACCACTGAGCTAAATCCCCAGCCCTCCTGTTGTTTCTTGTAGGAGCATCTTCTTACATTTCCCCAGCTGCTTTTTTTTTTTTTTCTTTTGGTAGTGGTGGTTAAATTCAGGGACTTCACAGTGAGTTGCATCCCCAGTGCCCTTCTCTTTTTAAATTTTTTATTTTAGACAGGCTCTCGCTAAGTCACTAAGGCGCCCAGGCTGGGCTCAAACTTGCAATCTTCCTGCCTCAGCCTCCCAGAGTGCCAGAATTACAGGCATGAGACACCATGCCAGCCTCCCTGTGCTTCTTACTTGGTCAAAGAAAACCTGGTTCCCAGATTGTTCATACCCAGAAGAAAGAAAAAACAATAGAAAGGAAAAAAAGGGCCAGATTCCAAATAATCCAACTGTGCTACTTATAAAAGTTCAGATGGCTAGAGAAATTCTGTCAATATTAGCTACAATGCAATATAAGTCTAATGTGTTTCTGAATTGCCCTGTCCCAGCCATCATTGACAACTAAGAGTTGGCTTATGTTTGTCCATTTAAACCCAGGTATTCATCCTGGGAAGGAAAAAACAGTGTATTTAGGACATGAGGAGAAGTTCTATTTCATTTCCTGTGCACTCTCTGCACCTTGGCAAGAACTGTTCATTTAGGTGTGAGATTTGATAATTGACACATTTAATTATAGACCTTATAATTTGCCTGTTCTGGAAGATTGAAAACAAAGTGACTTGGAGAAAACCCAAAACAAGGAACAGAGGAGGGGCCTGTGTCTCTCAGGCCAGGAAACGCCACTGACTGCGGAAGGACTGGAAGGAAGAGGCAGCAGGCTGGGCTGCACTGTGCGGCCACAGCTCTGTCCTGGTTACCACACCACAGCCTGCCCAGTGGCCCCATGGCGTGAGCTCCAAAGTGTACGTGCCCCACTTGCAGTATGTCACTCGGGACGTTTCCTCTGCCACAAACATGCCTTCCTTTTTCTTTGCTTAGTCAATGCAATATCTTCAAAGTTCAGGTCAGCCCTTCCCTCTTCCGGGAATCCTTATCTGAACTTCTACTTTGTTTGTTTGTTTGTTTTTGAGATAGGGTCTTGCTGTGAGGCTGTGGCCTCAAACTCCTGATCCTCTTGCCTCGGCTACCTCAGCACTGGACACATTCAGCTCTGAACCTTTACTTTGTGGTACCTCACACCTATAATCACAGCACTCTGGAAGGCTGAGGCCAGAGGATTGATCACAAGTTCAAATCCAGCCTGGTAACTTAGCAAATTGGCAAGACTCTGTCTCAAAATAAAAAATTTTAAAAGATCTGGGGATATAGCTCAGTGTGAAGGCCCTGGGTTCAAACTTCAGTACCCTCAAATTAATAGATCATAGACAGATAGATAGATAGATCGATTGGTTTATTTTGCTCCAGAGAAAGGAGAGAATATCAAACGATGCAATTGTCTACAATCTTTATGTGAGCACCCATCACAGAAAACATTCAAGTGAAGGCCAGAGAGGCTACATCTGGACTGTATCTCTTCCAAAGTCCCTTCCGGCTATGCGGACTTCGGAAACTCAATAGTATGCCGGAAAAAGTCCATCTGTGAGATTATTTATAAGAGTAGCTACATTTCACATCTCAGTGTGTTTAGTCTTTATGGTTTGTTTGTCACTAAAGTAATAAGCTGAATACAAACAGGTCACTTACATGAGATGACACACAAATGTCAAGAATGAGAATTTATAAAACCTACTGGGGAGACCAAATCGAAATTGTCATTTTATTTGGGAGGAGGGGTGCTGGGAATTGAACCCAATGATTCAAGCATGCTCAACAAGTACTGTACCCCTGAGCTAAACCCCTAGCCTGACATTATCTTTTAAAAGCCTTTAAAATGTGCATACCCTTTCACCTAGTAATCACCCTTCTAGGAATTCATCTTAAAGCCAGGGATGGTGGCATACAACTATAATCCCAGCACTTGGGGTAAGAAGTTCAAATCTCAAAAGGACAACTTATCAAAACACTGTCACAAAATAAAAAAACTAAAAGGGGAGCCAAGTATGGTGGCACATACCTGTAATCCCAGCACTCCAGAGGCTGAGACAGGAGGATCGCTACAGGTTCAAGGCCAGCCTGGGCTATAGAGTGAGTTCAAGGTTAGCCTTAACTACAAAGTGAGACCCTGTCTCAAAACAAAACCAAAAAAACAACTAAAACTAAAAAGGGCTAGCAATTTATCTCAGTGGTAGAGTACCCCTGGGTTCAATCTCTGTTACTGCAAAAAATAAACAAAAAATAAATAAAAATTTTTAAAAAGCAGGATAAAAATGTACACAGGATATGACCTTAATCATATAAGAGAAAAAGTTACTCATAAAATATTACCAAAATAAGAACATGGGTTGAGTTTTGGTTAGAGGTCTACAGATGTCTTTAACTTCTCCCTCTCTCTCAATTTCTTTCTCTCTCTCCCTCTCTCTCTCTCTCCCTCCCTCCCTCTGTGCTAAGGATTGGACCCAAAGCTTTGTACATGGTAGGCAAGTGCTCTCAAATTGAGTTATACTCCTAGCCCGTCTCTCTTTTTCTGTAGTGTCCATATATTCTACTATGTGGACCTATATTACAATATTAAGAAAAAGTAAACTTTAATTTGCATGTGCAGTCTAACTGAACAAAGAAATAATTGAAGTTTCCATGCTAGCTTTCTCCTCTCTCCAGAGCAGGCACATATTGGAAAATAAAACACGGTGGTAGGGTGATGATGGTATAGCTCATTGGTAGAGTATATGTCTAGTAAGGCCAGGGGTTCAGTCCTCAGCACTCAAAGATTTTTTAAATTAAAAAAAAGTTTTTGGCCAGGGATTTAGCTCAGTGGTTCCGCTGTCTGCCCTGCAAGCTCAAGGTCCCGAGTTTGATCCCCGGTACCAAAAAAAAAAAGGAACAGATAAAAAAAAGTTTTTAACTAAAAAAAAAAAGCCAGGTATGGTAGTATGTGCATGTAATCCCAGTACCCTGAGAGACTGATGCAGGAAAAATACCAAGTTGAGTCCAGTTTGGCCAATGTACCAATTTAGCAAAACCCTATCTCAAAATAAACAGGGGGCTGGTGCTGGGTGTAGTGGTACACCCCTGTAATCCCAGCACTTCGGAAGGCTGAGGCAGGAGGACTGCCAAGAGTTCGAGGCCAGCCTGAACTACACAACGAGACCCTGTCTCAAAAGAAGGGGAGGCAGAAAAAAAAAAAAAGGAGAGGCGGGACTGCAGATGTAGTTCAGTGTGAAGACCCTGTACTGGGTTGAATCCCCAGTCCTGAAAAAACCAAAAACGCTAAGGCCTCTATAGCAAACACCTTGAGCATGTTTTTGTTTTGTTTTGTTTTGGCAATGAGAAAATGTTTGACAAAGCAATACATAAAGACTCAGCATTTAAGGAAAAAAATTCTTAAACAGCAAGGCCATGTGTGTTTCCAGTGTCTTCATTTGTCATCGTGTTTTGACTCAGCCTGGCCTGATTCTCTTCTCTACCCGCTGAATTTAGAAGACACAGCCACTCTGCAGCTAAAATTTTGCCTTTGCTAATAACTTAGTTTATGAATGTTATAAATATAAATGACTTTTAAAGGAGAAAGCACATTTTTGCAAAAAAGGATCATCTCTTCAAAAGAGCTTAATTAAAACAGACTACTCTCTAAATAAAATATCTCATCAGAAGGCAGGAAAATTTTAGAAGCTGAGCAAGACAATGTTGTTTTCAAGACATTAAGAATATTTAAAGCAAACATTCTTCTTTGTCAGAGTCCCAAAATATGTCTGAGTGCACAAAAAGTCAAGACCATAGAACAAAGACTCTGTGTTTGATATTTTAATACACACATTAAAAGACCGTGAAATATGACTCCAATCTGGGTGAGATTAGACAAAACCAGGAAGGCGATCAAATAACAGAAGGAAGTGCCTTTCAACATGAAAATTCTCAGCTTTATTCAGGAGAGCTGAGCTCTACAACAGGACAGAAGCAAGTAGCCACATTCCAGGCAAAACTTACTGGCTAAAGGACATTTTAAAAAGTTATCTTTTCCATGTTCCTACTTTGAACAGGCTTTTTTGTTTGTTCTTTCCATTTAATATAAAGATTTACAATGTCTTTCAAAGTGACCATGGCCACATACTGCATAAGGAGCAAAGAATAAAGTTCTCATATTTCAAATGATCAGTCAAAAGCAACTTGTGAAGAGCAATGTCCTCTAAAAGGCATCTGCCAAAGTCAAACATGGTGGTGAATGCCTGAAGTCTCAGCAATCTGGGAGACTGAAGCAGGAAGATCTCAAGTTCAAGATCAGTTTGGGCAATCTATCAACTTAGTTTCAAAATAAAAAACTGTGGCCCGGGGATTTAGCTTAGATGTTCCACCACCTGCCTCGAAAGCACAAGGACCCGAGTTCGATCTCTAGTACCTAAATAAATACATAAATAAAAATAAATAAAAAATTGTAAAAAGAGCTGGCGTGCAGCAGCAGCACTGTGCTAAGTACTACTGTTCTCTAAACATTCCCAAACCTCTGGGATGAAACAACTGTTTTATTAGGGTGATGTATTTGTGGGTCCGGAGTTAACACTGGGCACCTGCCAGGGACAGCTTGTCGGTATCTGAGGCTTCAGTTGGGAAGATGCAAAACCTGGGAAGGGAGGCCTGGGAGGGTTGAGGGTGTCATTTGGAGGCCATTCATCTGGCAACTGATGCTGATTTTCAGCTAGGTCTCCACCTGGCTGTCAGCCAGGACACCTGCTTGGGGCCACCGCCTATGGCCTGGGTTCCCTCGAAGTATGCTAGCTTCATGTGAGGGTTTGTACATAGCGACAGCTCAGGTCCCAGCACAGTGTTCCAGCAAACAGGCCAGAGCCACATAGCCTGTGTAATGGTATAGATCTAAAATGTTGCCCCAGGCGTGATAGTACACACCTGTAATCCCAGCACTTTGGAGGCTGAGGCAGGTAGATCACCGTGAGTTCGAGATCAGCCTGAACTACACAATGAGACCTTGTCTCAAAAAAACAATAAATAAGTAAATCTCCCCCAAAAGTCTTATGTATTCAGATGTGGGGCTTTTGGAAGATGATTGGACAGTGGGGGTGCTGTAAATACCAGTGTCCATGGCTGAATGTGCTGGTGGGAGGTGGGGCCTGGTCAGAAGAGGTGGGTCACTGGAGGCCTGACCTGGAAGGATGTATTCTTGTTTGTGGCTTCTCCCTTTGCTTTGCTTCCTGGCTGCCATGGGATAAGCAATCTTCCTCCACTAGGTCCTTCCACTATGCCATTTCTGCCTCGGACCCAGTTGGCTATGGACTGAACCCACTGGAAGTTGTGAGCCAAGTAAACCTCTCCTCCTTTAAGTTGTGAGTACTATGTCTCAGCAACAAGAAAGCTGACTAAAACACCTTGTATGACCCATTGACTCAACCTTGGGGAAAATGTAGGATGTTATATGTCATATTCTACAGGCTACAAGTGAATAATCCAGATTCAAGGTGGTGGATGAATTAGACCCATCTCTGATGGGATGACAAGATCCTAGAGAAGTGTGTGGGACAGAGCCTGCTGTGCCTCCTGTGTTCAGTCCAATCTGCCACAACCATCCACCGTTTTCCCTGTGCCATCCATTCTCTCTTAGCCACTGGGCTAAGCTCCTCTCATTGAATCCCTACTATGACCATGAGGCAGGAATTCTCTCATTCACAGATGAGGAAATGGAGGCTTAGTGAGGGTATCTTAGCCACTTTCCCATCACTGTGTGTGTGTGTGGGGGGGGGTGTTTGAGCCTTTTTTTGTCAGAAAAATAGGAAGAGAGTAGAGGAAAATTACTCTACCATGGCTGTTTTAATAAGTGATTATTTGATTAATGTCTATTTCCTTTTTTTTTTTTTTGAGGCAGGGTCTCCCTGTGTAGTTCAGGCCTGGCCTTGAGCTCACCATGTAGCCCAGGCTGGCCTCAAATTCACAGCAATCCTCCTGCCTCAGTCTTCCTGAGTGTTGGGATTACAGGAGTGTGCCACCACACCCAGTTCACTAGATATATATAAAATTGTAAAGAGGATCAGAGCTGTAAGAGGAGCCAAGTGAGTGATATTGCCATTTTAAACAGGACAGCCAGTCCTTTTCATGATTTCTTTCAGACTCAGCTGCAAGGAGGGTTTTTGAAAGGGCTTTTTGCAGATAGAATTGTAACAAATTATTGTGCAACTGTGAAGAATCTTGGAGTAGAGCTCATTCCATTCACATGCCTCTCTTTCACATGCCTCTCTTATCCAGAAGAACAGAAGATTATTCTGGAGAGAGATCTCTGCCTTACAGGGCTGAAAATTTTCCCCTTTACTTTGCTATTGAGAATATTGTGGAGCCTGGCATGGTGATATCCAGCACTCAGAGAGGCTGAGGCAGGAGGATCAAAAGTTCCAGCCCAACTTGGGAAACTTAGTGACTTAGCAAGGCCTTATCTCCAAAAAAAATAAATAAATAAAAATGGAGCTGGGTATGGTGAGATGAACCTGTAATCCCAGCACCCAGGAGGCTGGGGCAGGAGGATGGCCAAATTCAAGGCCAACTTGGACTACACAGTGAGACCTGTCTCAAACAACAACAACAAATGGAAATTGGGAAACCATGCCAGTGCACTAATTTGACAAATACACCATACCTCGGGAATTTATTTCTTTTTTTAAAAAGAAGCTGACTAAGCACAAAGGATTGAAAGGGTGAAGGTGTGTTCTGTGGGACTCCAAGGAAAATCAGCCCAAAGAGGGGGCTCCAGGACAGAGATCTCAGCCCACAGCAGGCTAGGGCAGGAGCCAGAGTCCTGAAGTTCGGGGGCAGGAGAGAAGGCCAGAGACCGTGGCACAGACACACTGTTGGGACTTCGATTTTTAATCTGAGTCACAAGGGTGATCAGGAGCTTTTGTGGAGAACGTCAGATCAGTTTCAACAAAGTAGCTAAGAAAAGATCCCAGCTCTGTTTCCAGGGTTGATGGAAGCTTGAAACTGGGAGCCCTTTTCCCCTGCTATTTAACCTACTCCAAGAATGGGAGGCTTCGGGAAGAAAGCTGGGAAAGGATTATAGGCTATTAAGGAAACTTTATAAAAATTTAATAGGTTGTTAGTCCACATTACTAATTTTTCAGTTAAAAGCATGAGGGCTGTTAAACTTGAGAGGTGTCTTGGCTTCTAAATTACTGAACAACCCTATACTTCAGGAAGATTAATACCAAACATAAATGGAGCATGAAATACGATGGGAACTTGGCAGTGTTTCCAAGTGAATGTTTTCATTGTGGCACTAAGGTCCTGTATGTATAATAGAATGGTAGTACAATTGTTAAAGGTACAAGATAGGAGGTGGGAGGCTGAGGCAGGAGGACAACAAGTTAAAACCTAGCCTGGGCAACTTAGAGACTCGGCAAGACCTGGTCTCAATAATAAGTAAATACATTAATTAATTAATTGAAATAAATAAATAAATGGGCTGGGATGCAGCTCACTGGGAAGGCCCTGGGTTTAATCCCCAGTACTGTACTAAAAAAGAGAAAGAGGAAAGAAGGAAGGAAGGAAGGAGGGAAGGAAGAAAGGACGGAAGGAAGGAAGGAAGGAAGGAAGGAAGGAAAAGGAAGAACAGAGGAAATTCTGGCCTGTGCCATGACAGAGATGGGCCCGGAAGGCATTATGCTGAGTGACATAAGGCCGTCACCAAAAGCCAAATCCAGTATGCTTCTGTTTCTATGAAGTATCTAAAGTAGTCAAATTCATAGGAAAGGGGAATAGAATGGAGGTTATCAGGAGCTGAGGGGAGAAAGAATGGGGATTTTTTTTTTTTAATACATAGTTTCAGTTTTTACAAGATGAAGAAGTCCTGGAGTTTGGTTTCACAACAATGTAAATGTCCTTGACACTACTGAAATGTACACATAAAAGTATTTAAGACAGTAAATGCTATGTTATGTGTTCTTTTTTTTAACCACAAGTAAAATAAGCTATAGGGGAGCAGATAAAAATTTCTTCAGATTAGGAAAGCCTACCTTCATGAAAAATTATACCATATTTCTTCCACTTCCACTTAATGTATTCTATGGTGACAGGTTCTTTGGGATCTTGGGGGACAAGGTCTGGGGATTGAACTCAGAGTCTCATGCATGCCTATCACTACACACCCAGCTCTTGTTCTTTGAGATTTTAATTAATTATTTTCAACATATCTTTATATTTCTGTTTAAAGAAAAATAGTTCCAGAGCTAGGGATTTAGCTCAGTGGTGCTGCACCTGCCTGGCAAGCACAAGGTCTTGAGTTAGATCCCTGGTAGAAAAAAGAAAGAAAGAAAGAGAGAGAGAGAGAGAGAGAGAGAGAGAGAGAGAGAGAGAGAGAGAGAGAG